>CAJDSM010155720.1:0-15290 GCA_903981925.1 Ostrea lurida
TATTCTTATCTAGTGATCAGTCATTCTAAAACGTACTTTATTAAATTCCACGCTGAGTCTGCACACAAGTAATATGAAGGTGATAAACGAGACGATTCAGCTTCACCGTCGTCTACTTCGCATATTTATGAAGCAATATTCCATCATCATCAATCTGCATATGTGTCGCTGGATTCCTACTCTCTACACACAGGAGATATACGATTTAAAAAAAATCGTTTTAGTGATTAACCCGATTAAACCATCGAGTAAATGAGGGTTAAAATATCTTAAGGCGAACATTTTTTTCTTAACTTCCGGATATTTTGATTCAGAATGGTTAAAAAATGAAAGCAGCGATTAAGTAAATGAGTATTATGAGTAACAAAGAAATCATATATCCCAAACCATTTAATATTAAACACCTGCAACACATTAAGTACGCAAAATGGAGCATCTATTCTTCAAGTAAGCGAATGGGTTAATGGACCGATAAAAGACAATAGATCAAGTATATTAAGCAAAACTAAAAACCTTATCGACATATTTTTATTGCCTTATACAAGGTATGAATAAGTTTTATTCCTATTAGAGGGCGCAGGAGAACTACCACTTGTATAACTTCAAAAAGAAGAATCATGATTTGGCAGGGGATTTCACATGGCGAGATCACGTTATTTAATGACAGCATAAAATCCACGGAAAAATTTCTAAGAATAGGAGTCCACAGTGTACCATAAATGTAGTAGGTGAACATCGTAAGTTAATACCCTGCCATAGGGTTACACTTATCTCATTTCGTAATTTGGTCCAATGTAATTTTATAGTCAAAAATTTTTAGTATCATGGGCAAGGCCGTTTATTGCAAATACATCCTCCAGGGCAACAGATTTTTTCGTTTACCTAAAACGAATTTTAACTTCTAATTCCGTCTATATTACGCGCCGTATGAAAATCAAGTTAAAAACACAACAATGGTCTCCCACAGGCGCGTTATGAACCGGGTGGAAACAAGGTAGGATTGATCGGGTCTCATCACATCATGAAGTAACGCGAATTTCCAGGGGGAAATTAATCTCAATCCAAATCTGGTTGTACTCTCACAAGGGCTCCAGGCATTTTTCTATGAACTCAAGGAAGTCATTGTCTCTTTATATTCCTTGTTACAAAGAGGAACCTAGCGGCTAGATGGTCCAATTACGGTCGTTTGCTCTTGTATCATATCCTACTTATGTCCGTAATATTTCATACCTTAAGATGCAATCCTGATCCTGCTTCTAGTGAATGTAATTCATAAAAGGGAGTCCAGTGCTATGCTCATTATCCTTTATCAATTAGATATAAATTGAGCATAAACTAGTTAAGGAATGTTACTAATAAATAATCATCAAAATATTGTATCACTAAGCTATAAGTGCTTCACTTTTCATTATACCAGACTACAACTACACAGATAAATCTTAAATTCAATATGAAATTGACTTTGACGAAATTAAATAAGAAAAGTGTCAATATAACACAACTACAAGATGTAAGAGGATATACGAATCATAACACTGAAAAAAAAATCCAATAAACTCCAATACAGACTAATAGAGAGAGAAAATCAACAAACCTCAGTACCTACTACGACAACAGTAGAGGACATGCCAACACATTATTTGTACAACAACCTCCTTGTTATCTCGGTCACGACTCTGAACACGCTGACGAATATTGACAACGATTCGAAAAGCTTGGACACGAGCCTCTTATCATAACATTTTATTTTATAAATTTATACCTTTAGTGAATCCAAATAAAAAATATTGAACATGAAACACAAAAACTTGATAAATAACCCCATATAACTTCTGCAACCTTAAAAAAACCACGTAACATCGTTGTTAAAAACAAAATGAAACTATTCACACGCCGCATAAAAGACTAAATATAAACGATCACGAACATACTTCCTACAGTGTTTATCGAAAACGGCGATCTAAGGAGATTTATCGCACAACTAGTTTAAGACAAAAAGTAACTTAAAACAAACGAAAATTAATTCATGTCTTAAAAAGGAGTCAAAATATACATAAGGTCAATGGAACGTACATAAAACTAAATTTTGGTATACGACGATAGAAAACGGAAAATTTTGTTGCTCACGCGATTGGCGTGCCATAAAGGCTTTGAACTTAATATGTGGAATGGGTCTAACAATATTCAAAGTGCAAAAGGAGGGTTTCGGGGCTCCGAACGAAAAGGCCGTACCGACTGGCTGGCCATCCAGCGGCGAAAGCCCTAAGGATGGGGTCCCAGGGGGCGCACAACCCACGATCCCAAGAGCACAACCGAGTTTTAATGCTTTTCTGACACATACTAATTATATTTGAGACTCATCCCAAGTAATTAAATTAGAAATTTACCTAAAATAATCAGAAGCTATTCATCAACGTTTACAAATCGATACATGCCATCATCATGAAAACCTTCAAAAAACAAATATAAAGAAACAAAGGATTGTTCCTTGGGATTTAAAGAATGGGATATCGGTTAATATTTCTTGGCAATACGCAAAACAAGGGGTTTTGTGGCCTATCAATCCTTGATGGGGAGTTGCTACTTGGGGTAATCATATCAGAAGACTTTTGACAGTGGATAGAGATGAGCGAAACAAGAGACATTTTCTGAGAGGTTATAGGTCTGGGTCCCTCTGTATTACACAAGGAAAAACAAAAGTACTCACAGGGGGCTATCACGCATGAATTTAATAAAAAACTCACAGCTTATTGCTCTATTAAAGTTATATTTTAATAGTCGACTTAACCAACATGTACCAAAATCAATTGCAATTAATACCGTAGCACACAGACTACACAGAACTCGACGAAATTGCTAATACTCCGCTACTATATGTGCGTAGCCATTTTTTGAAATAATAGATCTTTCATCAACATGGATAAAACCTGCATATCGGCAATTTGGAAGTTAATACGGAATAGGCTCGATGTGAACACGAATATTCTACAGACAAATGTTGTAAAAGTACTAACCGACGATGGAAGTACTATAAATCGGGTATTCACTGAGACGAAGTATACGATCGTTATACATAATTTCACTAATTTTCCTAACTAAGTTTGCGTTTATAATTCTTCAAACATTCTAAATCTTATGAAAGGTAACCTAGTGCAAATTTTTACAAATACAAGTTTAATATTCGTTTTTTTACCATCATATTTCTTTCTTTTATATTGCGCCTTCACTCAAGATCGATCTGTTTTTCTAGTGCGGTTTAGTAGTGTAGAATATAACTTGTGAATTTGTAATTAGTGCAGTCTTTTGACACGAGTAAGCACAATACGGTATACGCACGCGCATTGAGGGTGAGGCCTCCAAACACTTTCAAACAAACGAAATGTCGAGATGCAGAGAACATAATCAGTACTTCTCTATACAGTAAAAAAGAAATTTATTTGGCTCAACGGGGCGAACTGGTGGCAATGTCTACACCCGTAGGTCTACACCCAGTACAATTTACGAGTAACAATTACTAAAAGATTTCGGATTCAATATTTTAAATTTTGATTATTTATTAATTTTTTTTTTTTGATTTATATCGTGGCAATCACCACAACTTTATTAGGAACTCTAATCATAATAACTAATTAAATTCGAAGATCGCCTCAAGCGCTAAGACGCTCGCTTGCGTATCGTAGCAATTAGTATTGTGTCTCTCATCTAGGTGCCGCCACCCTGCAGTCGGTTCCCACTCAACGAAGGATTCTTACTTTCTAGTGCGCGATGTCTTCTAATCTCCTCTATTTTAGCGTTGCGACAACCATGCTAAGAGACGCATAACAAGCAAATGCCACGCGCACGAGAGAGGACTAACTGGTCCTGTTCTTGGACAGAGTAATCATCACAGAGACACGTCCGCTTTCGCTCCTCAGGATCAAAGTATTCATTTGCGTCATAATATAGAATCCCCTGCTTCAAAAACTCAAAGTGCCAAAGAGATCAAACATGGAGCACAGGGTCAAATAAAAATCAGGGGCCCACCACAAGACCCTTCAGACCAGTCAAATTACTCGGATGAACGGTTGAAAAAAACTTTTACACACTATAAATTTTAACACCTGAGACAATCACATTTTGCATAACCATTCAATTAAGGAGTTACTAGAGCAGGGCACTGAGATTTATAAGTCTCATAACTGAAGACACGCACCAACCCCCGACTGAATGACAAGAAAAAAAATTAGATAGTTATGGCAATCAATTTATCCTGGTGATCACAAACCATATAACACCGTGGGCGGGGATCTGGGTGCGCGTACCGCGATGAATCATTATTTAACCATAGCAATGGTGCATTTTCCATCAAACCACTGGTAAATACACCTTTACGAACTCACAATAAGCGATGGTCGTGACCAGAGATATACATAATACGAAACTTCGAAGTATACTGAACAATAGGGCACGCTAAACATCTCGTCCGAGATATAACCCGTATATAGAGCACGAATATGATGAGCACACACGTTAAACCATCAACAGAGTCCGACTAGACACGCGCGAAGACCGAGCAATATATCGTATTATCTTATAGGGTCCAACCACAAACTCACGTGAGAGAGAAATTATCAAAACACACAATATAGCAGAAAGAGGAGTATCGCGATGCGAGCTAAATGAGTGACAAAACGACTTATCTGGTACTTTTGCATGATAGAAAAAAACAATTCCTAACTAGTGCCATTTGGAACCCCTACTATAAACTAAAAAATATCCAAAACAATGCACTGTCCCTGATGTTACCATCCTGACTTGCAATACACAAACATAGTTATAGTGCTACTCTTTATACTAACACCTAAGTTGTTCATAATAAAATTCGCAACACTCCACAACGCAACACCACCATGCGAAGGCCATTAAATATATACATTAGTACAGTTAAAAAAGCTAACCTCAATTGGAAGGTACTATTATGCAATCTAACCAAAGATTTCTCATTACTGCAAAAAGAGGCATAGCAAAAAGTCGAGAGAGCCAAGCTTTAGAGAAACCACTACACAAGAGTCAAGGATTTCTCTCGCTATAAAAAAGAACACTCCTAGAAAGGTTCAAGATTGAGCATTGCCGTGATAACTTTCTTAAAAACAACATCCGACAAACACCGCAAGCCATTTTCCAGATACCACCCCTTTTCAAGTGTCACCAGACATCACTACCATCTAGTGAGAAATCTATCCTCTCATTTGTTACCAGTTTCATGCAGGAAATCCTCCAACGGGTTTCCTGAGTCAATCATGCGCACGACACACTTTAAATACAAAATCCCCTTCAACACAACAAGCGTAAAGCAAGGAGAGATTACGAGGAGAAACAAAGATAACTCATTTTGCCAATCAGAACACACAGCACTAAGCTCTCAAGGGCCTAAACACTCATAAAAAAGCAGTTCGAGACATGCGAGACACCTCCACACACATAAACACTTTGCAATAATAAACACATACTTCCAAGATCGTGAGTTCTTACTATTGCCCCCCGCTGACCCAAACCCATTTTCCAAATTCCATAACAACAGACTGCCCTCCAAGGGTAATTAGGAGGACCGTCTACGCAAACGAACAAATCTAACACACAAGCTGCAATTAGGACCAGAGCGGCAGGACGGCACCCGCTACATACGCCCAGAGCTTTCCTTAATCCCAGTAATGTCTAATAAAGAAAAACGGTTATTTACACTGCACTCTGACATTTAGGCCCCCATATAATAAAACCTGTTACAGCACGCTAGCCTAAACTAGGATATAGACAAAAGACCAATATAGATGTTAAGCACATACCATCTTAACTACAAATGACATAGATACTGTGAAACACACTGAATCCCCATACACCAAAGTCATTCACCACAATGTCAGCTCGGAAAGGGACTATTTATATAATACAGGGATCAATGCAAGGGTCCTAATCTCTTACCAGGGTTACAAAAGTCTAATAGGCCAAATATATGTCACACGAGTAATAAATTAAAAATTATGTAAAGAGGCTCAATTACAGAATGAGATACAAGGATTCAAACATTTTGTCTGGTTACGACAAAATGATATAATATTGACTAATGCGCATACACATGGCTACAAAACTATGCAAACACCGAGCCACTTTATTCTATCATAGCCATTGTACTAAAATTTAACATATCTAATGGCCACTATATAAAAAGTTTTTATTCAAGAACACGATTTTAAGCGAAGGTTAAATTTACAGTTCCGAGATCAAAAAGAGTACCAGGCAGTTCAAACAAAATTTATCTTTACGCATCAGAAAAGGTTCTTGTAACAGAAATGTACAAGTGAAGATCACCGATAAAGTCCCTAGGCTAACTATGATACAACAACAAATTAAGTAAACAAAAGACATGTAGAAGTTAAACGAACGAGAAGTTTAATTAGGCTCTCCTATGAAAGATGAGATAAACATTAAAAGAGGTCAAAGGTTAGCAGTCAAACACACATTTTGAGGACAAAGAATTTAACTATCACGAGAAATGTCTGCCACCGGAAAGAGTCATTGTCATACGAAGAGGAAACTACCACATCGTGACATTTTCAAAGAAACCCTAGTTAAATTTAAACCAGTACTCCGATGGAGTATCTATATGAGTAATGTAATTAGTCTATATGGAAAAAACGTAAGTAGAGGAACAAAAGACGAAAAAACAATTCGGCGAAAAATACTAAGAACAACACACCAATTCAATGGTTAAAGTTAGGAGGGGGTCAAGAAATATGGTGGTAACTCCTCACATGGGAACAATGAGGAAAAGAGAGTTACTTGTGATATTAGCAGACATGACAGTAGTGACTCAATTATAAATACTCCTAAGCCTCAACCTCTCGGAGATGATACGCACATCACTATAAAGTATAGTATCACCCGCCAAGGTGTAAAGGTGTTTCAAGACCGAGAGAAGACAACCACGTCAGCTATTCAACGAGCTATCTTCACCGACTCGCAAGGCCTTCTTACGGGACAAGAGATTGGTAATAAAAAATCAAACTGTGTTAACCCTCATCCACAACTGATCACACCAGACAGCGGCTCCTCTCCATCCAAAGCTCCCCACTGGCACCCCAATCCACACACGACCCAATATCTCTCATATAGCTCACACAAAAAACACCAAAATTGAAGATTAACGGACAATGACATTCTAATAAACAATAGTGAAACACCAAAGAGCAAGCACTTTGCCTACTTCAAAAACGGATTGAGCCAAGAACTTTCGAAACGATCAAATGCTGATGGCCTTAGGTCAAATAGAGGCCTAATATCACTACATTAAATCAATACTAACACTTTCAAAACCAAACACTGAATAACGCAGGCTCACTAGATGTTTTCGAAATAGGCTGAAATCACAATTAACACATTCATCCTGGCCGAAAAGCTATGAACCTGATTAACACCAAATTGCATAAAGGTATTTTTTTCTGACAGCTAGGAGACATACGTCCTACCATCAACCTGCACTTTCTTCCTCACCATTAATCTTTTGCCTACAGTTGTAACGAAGGCACTATAAGCAAATACTAATTACTGCCATCGAAAATGATAATGAGCACAGACCCCATAAAGTCTCTAAAACACCTAAACATCCCGCCGGATCACCTTGAATATACGTTCTTGGCGTAGTAGCTCCGAAAAACAATACGTTGCTTCCATACATCAAAAAGTGTAAAAAAAAACAAAAAGGAGGCGGGAGGGAGTGGTATGCTGAAGATAAAGAATGATACCAACAATTGAGGGACTGTAAGAATTGAGAGACACAAACACAGAGTATGATTTTTAATTATTTGTCTATATGACTCTTGCACGGATAGAAAGTTGTTAAACTATGCGTGATAACTGATGGTATGTTTCTACTTACAGATATCAGTTCCTAACGATAATATCATGATTGCTGCTAAAATGAAATCCCACGAGAGTAGTGTCGAAAATTGTATACGCAATAATCACGAGTAAATAAAATTATAATAAAAATTTAACACATGAGCATACAATAATACACCAACAAAAACAATAACATATCATACAAATCATAGACACTTCAAAATATCTAATCCATACAAACATGTTACAATCAAGCAACCTTATATACCTCACCAATGTAAACTACGAAAACAAAACCAAACCTTCCAAGTCCTGTTCGCATAGCAAAGCCGGAATTGACAAGGCACTCAACTCCTAGCCACAATGTGATCGCTTCACCAGAAATACAACAGTAACCAAAAAGTAATAATATTAGAATCAATTAAGTAAGATAATGATGCTATTACAGTTCAAACCTAGAATCAAAATAAAATTACAACAGATACCAAAGAAAACCCATATATCAAAAGTGAAAATCACAAAAGTGACAAGCGACAACAACACCAACTTGCAAAGACATCTCCATCGCACCCCAAGAGACAAATCACATTCACCTCAAAACCCTAACACCGAAGCAAACTTCTCATGATAAAAAGAACCATTATCAAACAAGGCGAACGGCCCAAAATCATATTCAATCAGAATCGCATCTCTTTTTATGCCAAAGCCTTAAACATAACTCCAGTCAAGCAATCATACTAAAGCTTCATCAACATTACCCGGCACGACTGATAATACAATGCCGCTGACCCACGATACTCCTAGAACCTTGACTCACCCTTCCAGCTCCAACTAGATCATGAAAGAATACGAATCAACCGTTATCTCCTACAAATTCCACAGAATTACATTAATATAAGCCGACGGCTCTAACACTCATCCTCTAGATTACCCAAGATGCCATGGTTTCAAAAATATAATCTATGAATATACACCCTAATTACAATATCACAGATTATTAGCCGACCAAGGCAGTCAGTCACCAACAAAACGTCAATCAGAACACTAATCACGTGATCATAGATGGAAAACATTCACAATTTCCTTGATCCAAACAGGCAGACCGATCCATTGCACACTAAGGACAACTGGCACCTAGTTTTAACCTTATCCGCGCATGATAAATAATTTTCACAAGGGAATGTGCCTATGGTACCAGACAAAGCATCAAGCAAGAATAACACATCAATAGCAAGCATATAATTTCATACAGGCGCGCGAACTCCTATCAGATAATACACTCACAATGCCAAATCAGAAGACAACCAATACAAACAAACACCAAAAAAACAACTTAAACGGTTAATCTTCCACCAAACTTCAAGTCATGATGAATAATACAGGAAGAAAATAAAAATGCAATCAACATAACATAACAAATAACAACGTTAAATATCCACACACGAAAAAAATATCCCAGTCCTTAGGTTCTGAGATCAGCTCAAGACGTAAACCCGCAAAAATAACACAGAGATAAAAAATCTGCCAAATGATCCTATACTCGACAAAACTCATCCCTCGGTCCTCACACTCTCTTCCCTCCCTCACACCGCTCCTTCCTCTTCCTCCTCCTTCCCTCGAAATAGCTTATCCTAAAACCGATTAAAACACATTAAAGAGGATCGTAATTAATACGGGATACGGATTGCATTTAAATATATTCTTGTAATCTAAACGGGCCCTTATCAATAAATATCGTAATACTCTTTGGCAAAACAACCATTACGAACAATTCAAATTTACTAAGTGCATCCCCCGAAACGCATTCAAAGTTAGCAGCCATAGACGTCTTAGAAATATAAAATCCTAAATGAAATAATATACAAACAATTCACCTTAATGATAACGAATAAAGGAATCTTGATGTGAATAGATAAGCAACTTTACAAACAACCACAGACTAATTTCACTCAACGTGAAACACCGGCACTACATCAACTCTATGTATAAAAGTTGAAACCAAAAAACTTAGAGAACGCCGTACACATTTATAACGAAGTAAATACAACATACACATATTTTGACGCGAAATTAGCATAACCTATATTCCCGATTATACCGAACCGTAGAAATTCAAACCCCTGCGTGCGTAATCACGGAGGGTCGACATCGATCATACCTGGAAATCCAGTCCCCTGCCAACACAGGTTTACTAAATAAAGCCTCCCGGCCACAAAGCCCTGTAATATGCAAAGTCTACACCTGTAACACCTCGCATACAGATGACTCACACATATTGACTTCAACCTGTCGTTATTAGTAAATAACACACTCACACAGAAACAACAGGTAACACTATACACGACAGATACACCTTAACAATCACACACTGAAATGTAACATTTATAAACACAAACACACAAACGTCGATAAATTTAAAACATCACCACCGTAAGTACTACACACAGGACAGTCGTGTATTTCCCTTCCACTGGAATCAATTTAGGTTACTCAACACTTGAACAACAGGACAGCACAGAAACCCTAAGACAATGCGAAACATTTCCTTACATACAGCAGACAAACGGTTTCACACCTTATAGTACTTGACTATACAACAGAGAAATGACAGAAAATGCTATACGACTAGGTACAAGCGAACACGTCTCACTAGCACCATACCCATCAAACACACACCACGTGAACACATACTCCTGGTGTCACACATCACGGATCACCTACACATTACAGAGAGATACACTACTGGCACCCTCTCTACTAACCACAACACTGGACCTTACGCACCAGCCTCCGAGACGATGAAAAAACACCCCCTTCCACAGACAACACCAAACATTTCTTAGAATAACAGACAGAGATACCTCTACAAACATGTAACGATACTCACCAACACAGGTTATAAATTAAAACATAATACACGACGTAACTTAACTTATTACTACCACCACATGTAAAATAAATAGACTCGACTGAACAGATACGGTGATACAACCAACACAGTGAGAAATATATACAGAATCACCCTACTGAAACTAAGATACTACTATACCAACACAAGATAAAATAAACAATGAGTACCTCTAACTTAATACTAGTAATGATTACGATCAACCAACAGTTTAAAAACAGAGAGACCTCACAAAAAACAGTGATACTGAGCCCACATTGTATAAATAATAAAGAACTCCACAAGGAATACTCTAGACTGAGCACTCTCCCAACAACAAAACGTAATATGAAAAAAAATGAAAGTATACTTATACTTACCAGCGAGACTACCTCCCTTTAAAAATACACACACTAAAAAAACATACACAAACTACAGCATGAAACCCTCGAATAAAACCACGACTTGAATCAGAAACAATACATAGACTTACAGTCCAATAAGACCCTAAAGAACACACACTTTTACATAAACACAGTACTACTAGACTACACAATACCTCCTCCTGGTAAACAAATACACACACGGTTAATAAAACATTACTACTAAACCAAGAGACCTCACCGTGAACTCAAACACACTCAAAAAAACACAAACACAACTAACACCAAAAACCACCCTAGAAAAACACCACACTAACATAAAACCATATAATACCACCAATAATCCCAATACAATACAACACCTTTATCCGACCCATAGCATTATTACACCTCAAATACATCCGGCGGCTCTAGCCGTTGCAAACAGAGACTAATAACCGGCGTCACACGTACCTAACACACACACCATTTCAGCTCAACATAACCACGCTAGATATCCAACTTAATGTATAAACGATGCCCCCCCGCCTTCACCACTACCTAACAGTCAACCACAAAAAATCCTTCCATTCCTTTAATATCCATCACAACATTTACCTTTTTCGTGCGTAATCATACCTCCTACTTACTGTTACTTTCTTCTTAATGTTCACACGGTCCCACACATATTCCATTACTAGATGACAACACAGACGTCCCATTGATTATCCCTCAAATACTTTTTCAAACATTTTACACTGGACGCATAAACATTCACCAAAAACACGTTACCTCACGTAACAAATCCATCGTCACACGAAGTTTCTCAAGATAAAACATTACCCAGACCCTTCACGGTTCACAAACAAGATATACACACACTAACATCTCACACAGGACAACGCTAAACGTAGACCTTGTATCTCATCAGCTTAAGATACTTACGCCACACCCTGACTTCCCTATGTACGGCTCACCTAAGCCCCCCATTCATCTCCTCTACCACCAAGTTATCAACCTAAACCACTATAACACTTTAAATCGAATAAGACTTAAATACCAACGCAATACCACCCAAACTAAATAAATTACAATATACAGACGGCTCCTACACCGTTTATCAACCAAAACCTATACAGAACAAAGCGCGCCCTCGTCCCCGCATCTTAATAAACTGATATTGTACGACACAAGCAACCAATCCAAAAGAACAACGCCACAATATATATCTCGTAAATCAAACTCATATGATATTATCCATATACACGAAGAAACAATAACAGTTCAATTAATAATCAAAGCAAGACAAAAGTTAATATCGCCTCACAATTAAAAAATAAATTGAATGAGTTCGAATTTATCAAAAGAGTAACAATAATACCTAAATAATTGCAATAGCCTTTAAAAACAAAAAAAAAGTACAAATAAACAGTTAACTGACAGAAAAGTTCAAAACTCTCCAGAACTTTATATCCAAAAACATACTACATATAAGAATAAGATAAATAAGAAGAGACAAATCAAAAAAGCGAATAAAAAGAAAATGTAAAGTATAAAGATAAGAAAAGACAATGAGTAAAATTAAATAATATCAACCTTATAAAATCAAGGAGATTCAAAAAACTTTACAAAAAGTACGAATCACTTGACACCTTCACAAACATAAACCCTAAAAACCCTAACCAAAACCGGATATGAATTAACAATTTACTATCACCACTATATAATAAAATCAAATAATAATAAAACAAAGTAGCAAAACCAATAGCACCAGAAACCAACCATCCCATAAATATTGGTCTGGAAACAGATAAAACCAGTAAAATACCCTTACTAGAACATGATATCAGTAAACAGAACTCCAAGAGCAACACTAAAATCCAAATGAACCATAAAATACAGCCCACAATATAAAAAAATCCAATGAAGAACGAATCTCTCTCAATGCAACGCACCAAACAAACAAAAAAACCATACCCTATAACAAAAACACTACATTAACCAACGTGCCACCAGCATGACACTCACCAAAAAATCCAACCAATCCAACCCAAATAAATTACCTGACTACAAAAAACCTCAACCATTAAACCCCTCAGTCAGTCCAAAAACGTTGAATAATAACCCCCAATTAAATAAAAAGAACCATCTACAAAGAAATTAACAACTTGTAATTAAACATACAACCAACAAGCAAAAATAAACAAGAAAACATTTAAAAACAAGAAGCACAAAACGAACATACCAACCAAAACAATAAATAGAAAACAAAAACAATAATGGCAAACACAACCCCTACACACCAAACCCAAAAAACACCCCGACCAACCACCCTTACAATGAACAAGTAACCACCCGAACAAACAAAAAAAACCCTGAATAAACTAAAACACACAATAGCAGAACTAATAACCATACTGCAAAAAAAGAAGACAAACTTGCATAATAATACTTTAACATCCTAACACTTTAATTATCCACCCATTAGCAAACTTCAGAACAAACTCAAACGAAAGAAAACATACACACCATCAAAATACACATCACAGGAAGCTGACCAGGAAAGCTAAAACTCCACAACACATAACGTTGACCAACATATAGAACACCTCAACAACCTACCCACTCGAAACCATACATTCACCCTATCAGCAAAAAACACCAAGACACATACTCACCCATCATAACAATACGAAAAAAATAACATAAACTTTACACCGAACAGATCAATTGCATCATCATCTCACGCACAAACTCATATAAAACAACTAACTTCACCTGCCTCGTCCATAGAAAAACCACATTCACCACAGAAAAAAACCAAACAATAAACAAGTCCAGCAACATAAACCAATAGATACAACACACCTACCTCCCCAATCATAATACAAAAACAAGAAGAAGAAGTAACAATGAATATGAACAACAAAAAACAATACATCACAATCGAACCACAACTTACACTTCCACTTCAAAACCAAAACAAAATCCAACAATGCAACATACAACTCAGAATCACCTCTACCTCAACACATCCATGAAATGATACTTAATGACAGTAAAATACAACGACATAGTTAGAGTCCCCCAAAACAATTCAGAGCAATAAATCATACATTTTCAATATATTCAACGCACTGTAACCGTACCCTCAGTCTCTCACCCAGGCTATTATAGTACGAGCGAACTACTGAAAATAAAGCAATATAAAGACAACAATCAAAATAAGGACCCCTCAATATCCGGACCTTTCAAAATCCCACTCACCACATATTACTTCAAAACTTTCACGAAAATATCACTAAATAAAATTCCAGAAATTCTCCATGCTCACCAAATTACTTCCTATGAGACATGTAAACAGGAGCCCTGGTCCACATCATGCACGATAAAGATCCCCCTTCTCAAATCCACTAGATACTACACAGCATAAGCAGCCTTCACCACAAGTAACTCTCATAGACTGTCCAATTACCAGTACTAGAAATAAATAACTGACTCAATCATACAATATGATTACATTCAAAAAACCCCCCCCCCCAAAAAAAAAGTGCATACGACCCCCAAATCCCCTACCCAAAATCAACAATCCATCACCTCCTAACACCGCGACCAAATAATCCCCGAAAAAAATTCGACACCCAAAGTCTCCTCTTCTCCTAAGACACTTGAAACTTAAAAAAAAGACTTAAAAGAACATCAAAACTTACTTTAATAATCCCATATGCTAACACCATACATACAACACACAACTGAATTAGTAAGCACCTTGACGAACAAGCAAATACGTAAAAAAATAATACAAATAACAACCTCCCCCTAAAGCAAAAAAAAATCGACCTCCACCCTACCGAATATTAAATCTAAACCCCTATCCTAGACGCAAACACACCACTTAATTCCATTAAGATATAATGATGTACATTATATAAACTAATGGCCTCAGTTGAATGCTAACGAACGCAATTAACCAGAAATTCATTTTCAGACAAACAAAACACATAGCCCACTACACCCCACTGCCCATAGACCCGTCCAAAGCCCCACCAAGATATCATTCGTTATCTGATCTCAAAACCCCCAGGCATCCAACTTATCCTATTCATTACCCCGAACTAAACATTTTCATTACAACTTCACTGCAGCCCCTAACGTACAATGAATAA
>CAJDSM010155758.1:0-14640 GCA_903981925.1 Ostrea lurida
AATGATACGAATAATTTCTCGAGACAAATTTTTAATTTTGATAAATTTTTCTCCTATCACCTTCGTTTAGTTCACGGTGGCGTAGGATCCACTTGGTCAAGGTAATATGGAAGCTGTTCCCAGAGACTTGCGGAACTGGAACGCAGTCAAAGATAGTACGTCTTGCTATCAAACCCAGCTCCTGCTTACAACTGGAATGCGTTGTTCCGGATCATTCCAGCACGGTCTCGAAACCTGCCAAACCCCACACAAAAAACTGTCCCAATAGGTAAGCCCAAAAGCTCTCCTACATGACGTTCATATGCAGAACCCCACTTTATGTTTAGCTAGATTCATTAAATGTTCGTGACCAAAATTATGTCCAAATTATGTTGGTTACCATTTGCCACTGTACAATCAATTAGCGAAAATATCTGCCAAATCTAGTCAAACCCTACTGCTCTTGGGCCCGACCCAAACTAATCAGCTTATCTCAAAAGAAATTCCCTTATCTAACCTCCTGCTAAGTTTGTAGCATTACCATTGTTTACATCGATCACGGGTGAAGACCATAGATAGATTCCAACATTATAAGTCAGTATAGAAATACCATCCATAGTCAGATAGGAGCATATAAGTCCTTACACACGGTTTAGATTATAATGACGTATTTTCCGTCTCAATTGCTTTCCAAGCGATACTAGACTACTCAAATCAATAAACTCCGGTCGGCGAATGAATATTCCATCAACGCGCCATAGTTCATTAATCGAATACATATACGTAACTAGAAATTAACGTCACTTGTTTGTGACGTTCATAGTTGCTTCAGGCCAGGTGCATCATGTACGTGATTCAATCAAACATGTAAGTTTATACATTATGCTTTAGAAATAAGCAGTCGCGGTAAGATGATATTCCCGTTACAATGGTTTAGTTGACTTAATATGGTTTAAGTATGGTTCAGTAAACATTCCATAATAGGGGCTCGAAGAGGGCATATTTGGGGAGAATTACTGACCAAATGTATATAAAAAAAAATAATATAAACCAATTAGGTCAACTAAACAAACCATATGGAATTTACTACTGACCATGTAATAAACCATAATTAGGTCAATACAAACCATGTTAACTAATATATTCATCTAGTTACCACTGGCGGATTTACGAGGGGGGCTGGGGGAGGGCACCGCCCCACCCCCGCCCCACTAAAATTTATCAAAGGTAATAGGGGTAACTTATCGGGATATATATATATAATGTGCACATATCTGGGGTGCCACCGTGCACCCCCAATTTAAACTGAAGATATTAAAACCTCTCAGCTTCCTGCGGGCCTGCCCCCTGGCCCCCTACCAGGGGCTATCCTGGATTCTCTAGGGGGCCTAAAACACCAACCCAGCACGGCCAACTGTGGAAAATGCTCTAAAAACCTCATCAGTTTCCGGGGGGCGCGGCTTCGCCTATGGGACCCCTACCAGGGGCATCCTGATCCTCTACGGCCTAAAACACCCCCCCAGATGCAACTGAAATATGCTTTAAAATATTTTACGTCCTGACCCCTACTAGGTTTCATTCATAGTATCAGCTGTGGCTGAACTAGCACAGCCTTTAAATCTGGAGCGGGACAGTAAAGGGAACTTATACTGCCTCGCTAGGGAGCTAGCTTTTCTGGCGACTGTGTAGAGTTCCTGTCTTGATCACGCAAGTTAAGCAACGCGCGAGCGGGTCAGTCACCTGGATGGTGACCGCTACACGTTACCAATCCTACACCTAGTTGTAGCACCCCTCAATGGAAATTACCCTGGTTACGGCCCTAGGAGAGGGTGTAAATTTTCACCTATGAGGGTTTAATTAGTATGGATTTAAATTTATATACTCCTAAAAATCACGAATATTCAGGAACCCCCGTGCCTCTGAAAAATTTAAAATCCAGCGCCCCCCCTAACCAGAATTTCCTGGGATCCGCCCCTGAGTACATTATAGAAAATCATATCAAGCAAAGTAGAGATTCAATTCCTGAGTGGTATGTATCGTAAATGTTTATTTTTCTGTATAGCGAAAATAATTCCATACGGGGGGGGGGGGGACCACATACAATCATTGTCACACTTAATTGTATACGTTTCAGCATTTTTGTATGTATTTATTGCACTTAAAATCATAGCGTAAAGAAGATTATTATTATCTATTTAATTATGTTATATAGGAGACGAGATTTACATAAGTCTTTCGTACTTGTTTCTGAATCCTATGTATAATGATGTACTGTATGTTTGTATCACTGACTTGAATACATTTTTAAACCAATTAAACAATTCCTGTAGCTACAGTAACAGAGGTCAAAAAAAGTAAAACCAAAGCATGGAAATGATAACGTATATTCTCACGACATAGTATTGATAAATCTTCTCTCCATGTTGTTTAGTTCACGGTGGTTGGTCCACTTGGTCAGGTATGGAAGCCTGTTCCAAGACTTGCGGAACCGGAACGCAGTCAAGAGGTCGTACTTGTACAAACCCGCGAGCCTGCTTACAATGAAATTCGTGAATTCCAGAATGTTTCCAAGCATTTCTCGAAACTGCAACCACACAACTGTCCAAGTAAGCCAAAACTCTCCTGCGAACGTCATATGGCCACTTGTGTTGCGAGATTTATAAAAATATTCATGTCAAAATTTTCTTCACCAAATAATGCTTATTTTGTTTTCTGCAGGAATCACCTCTATCTTTATCTGTTATTACGACTCATACTACAGTTACTTATTCACATCGCAGTCTTAGGATATCTTTATTATTATTATTTATATTTATTCATTTATAGCGCAAAATACATTATAGTTTCTATGCGCTTACAATGTTTGTCCTAAAAAAATGCAGCTCTATAAAGATAAATGAAAAAACAATGAAAACACTTTACATAAACCTAGTAGTAAACGACAAGGTGGTTAAAATTGGACTAGACAGGATAACTTTGCACACAGTAATGCATTCATATACTGGAACAAAGATCTGCACTTGGAATCCGTGCACTTGAAATTTTAATTCATAGGGCATATTCACGCTTGAACAAGAGTGTTTTTAGGTTCTGGCGAATGCTCCATGTTCTCAAGCACACGAAGTTCCAATGGCAGTTCATTCCACAGTTGTGCACCTAGTGTTTGTATGCTCGTGCACCGGTATTTGTTGGATGATTTCTTCCCACCAGTTTTCCATTTGTCGGATGATGATCTCAAGGTCCTATGTGGCTGGTAAACAGGACATAACTCTCTTATGTATGTTGGTGCTGAGAGAGTATGTAGTGCCTTATGTATGGTTGTCAGCACTTTAACACAACACGTTGCCTATACAGGCAGCCAGTGTAGTGTTGAAGTACTGGCGAAATTATGGTGTCTGTAGCATCGTTCCTGTAAGACAAACGTGCAAGCATTGTTCTGAGCCATTTGTAATCGGTGCATTTGTGCGATCGATTATGCCAAGTAGAAGGGCATTGTGATAGTCAAGAGGATTACTGATGTGCATTGATGACTTTGCACACGCTTCCTTGGTGAGATGTCTGTTTACCTTGGAGATCTCCTGATGTTGAAGTAAACTTCCTTACCACGGAGCTGACTTGTGCTTCCATTGATAAGGTAGCGTCCAGAGCAGCACCAAGGTTTAACAGTCGATCTAGGTGTTATATTGCCTCACCAATCTTTCAGACGATATACGTCAAACGGCACTGGTTGTGGACTGGAAAGCACCATTATCTCGGTTTACCATCATTAAGTTTGAGTTTGTTTGCAGTCATCCAGGTTCGGACACTCGCTATGCACTCCCATAAGTTAACTTGATGGGTGCGCATGTAGTGTTTTTTACCACTCAACCGCTGTAGAGTTGAGTGTTATCTGCGAACCCATGTCGATTTATTGCATACTGGTTGATAACTCTCCTGATGGGAGAAGGTACACCAGGAAAGAAGGGGACGAGAACAGATCCTTGGGCACTTCGGTAGACAGTGGCACATTGAGGACACACTGTGTCGATCTTAACTGCTTGGATGCGGTCACTCAGTAAAGACTTGTCCAACGGGAGTGTTGTTCTGTCAATCCAGCTTCTTGCGCAGTCTGTCTATCAAGAGGTTATGATCGATGGTATCAAACGCTGCACTTAGGTCAAGGGGACCAGGAGCACAGCATCGCCGTCATCTAGTACTGTCTCTATGTCAGTCTTATACAATGTATGTATATCTGTATGTAATAATAGTGTACATACATGCACATGAGGGACATTTACAATGCTATCTGAAGATGTTGTGTATCTTTAATTCATATAGACAATCATATAATTACAAACTAAAGTAAGATAAAGATTGGTCGATCATGTCTGATTTTAATCAAAAGATATAAACAATATTAATTACATTATTTCTTTGCTGTCTATCTGCTCGGAGTCAATCGTAACAATCGATGATTATGAATCCACTGCCTCACTTTTTTATACACCCAATAACGAGACTAACGCTACTTATCATAGTCTAAAATCAAATCCTTGGGCTACATGATCGGAATACCATTCTCCGGATCGTCTCATATTGTACACGTTACGCATAGGACTGTGCATGATTTGTGACGTATTATGCACGTTACATATAGGATAGTGTACTAATCTGTGACGTATTGTACACGATACATACATTGTATAGGATAGTGCACTGATCTGTGATGTATTGTGCACGTTACATATATGACTGTGCACTGATCTGTGACGTATTGTACACGTTTCAGTTGATGGCGGATGGACTGCGTGGTCAGGCTATGGTACCTGCTCCAAGACGTGTGGAACTGGGACACAATCCAGAAGTCGCTCCTGTACAAACCCCGCCCCTCAGTATCTAGGGAGATCCTGTTCTGGGTCTACTACCAGTTCCCGAAACTGCAACACGCACAACTGTCCAAGTACGATAGATCTGAAATTGTGGAAGCATTGTAGTTAATGTCATCCATTTACAATCTACTCCATTTCAATTGAATTCGCTTGTTCTGATACACTCCCATTAACATTATGAATATATGGTTCAACGTCGCTTATATTGAACTTTGTTATCATTAACATTTCATGTTGGCCCCCTGAATTTGAACATATCCAGGGTAAACTAAAATTCCATAAAATTAACATGGCCATTATGCTTAGAATGAGAGTGGCTTCACGTGTATGTAAAGGTGCTATGCAATAACCTCCAAATTATGAATAGATAAAAAAAATCAAATTCATATATTTAGTGGTCAGCGTTGGTTAATGAGGGCGATAAAATATCATTTCAACAGAAAATTCACTCAAAAATTTCGCATATCCATCTTCGCCAGAGATCAAACTTGTGCTATGTTTGTCTTAACAGTCGATGGAAACTGGGCCGCGTGGGCGTCTTATGGCGCGTGCTCGGTCACTTGCGGAGGCGGTATTCAGACCAAGATTCGCTCGTGCTCCAATCCAGCCCCGCTGTATCTGGGTAAAGCGTGTGCAGGAATGTCTTCCTCATCTCGGACGTGCAACTCCCACAACTGTCCAAGTTAGTAAACCCAAAGATCAGTCCGTAATGATCAGAATTATGTGATTTTTTTGTCCCTCTACGTCATTGGTTCTTACGTAATTTTCTTTATTCAAGGAGACAAGTGGTACTGTTGATGCTCACTGTTTACGATTAAAAGATATACTTTATATAAAGTGATATGATTTACAGTTGATGGTCAGTGGGCAAGTTGGGGAAGCTGGGGCTCTTGTTCAGTGACGTGCGGTGGAGGTTCTCAGTCCCGAAAGCGCACGTGCACAAACCCGGCCCCTCAATATAACGGGAAAAGTTGTCCAAACTCCGACACATCGACTCAGAGCTGTAATTCACAGCCGTGTCCAGGTAAGTGCATGACCAGCAATGAACAACGAAAAAGTGATGGTAACAAACAATAGTGGGAGATATTAACTCAAAATATTACATCGATCACGTGAAGACTAGATATTCCATAATTATAAGTCATAGAATTCCATCAATACAGGTAGGAAGCCATTAGTCCTCACACGGTATAAGATATAAAATGAGTTAAATTTTTACGTCTAAATTTTTACTTCAAGCCCGTCTTGAGCTACTCAATTCAATAAACGTCTCGAGGCTCGTTCGCAATGAATATTCACATACGGGCCTAGTTCCATTGAGAACTCCGATACAGTACGGTAAATACTAAACGAAATTCTCTAACGTATCACTTGTGTTTGATGACGTTGGTCGCGTGACTTCAGGCACATAGTGCATCATGTACGTGATTCATCACATGTAAATTTTATAACTTAATGACTTTTAGAAAATTATGGCAGATCGTAAGATGTATTCGTTTACATGGTCTTGTTAGTTACTTAATATGGTTAGTATGGTCGATGTTAAGATTCCATATGGCGCGGAGCTCGAAGCATTGGAATTTTACTGACCATGTAATGAAACCATATGAGGTCAACTATCCAAGCCCAATATTCTAAAAATATTACTGACCTGATTTATTCACTTAACCATTATTGAGGTCAACTACAACCAATAGTAATCTAATAATATCTCTTCATCCAAGTACCGACTGGCGGGATTTAGAAGGGGGGGGGCCCCCCGGGTGGGGGGGTTGGGTGGGGCGCACTCGCTCCAACACTCTTCGCCCCTGAAATGCTTCTTCAATAAGACTTCAGGTAACATCGTTAGTGGAGTAAAATATAAAGGGACCTACAGTGCATCATATTCTGGGTAGCCCACGTGCAACCCACTAATTTTAAAGCTGAAGATATTAAAAACCATCTCAGGTTCCTGGGTCGCTTCTTCGCCTTGGGCCCCGACCTACCAGGGCCTATCCTGGAGTAGGGAAGGTAAAAAATAACCCGCCCAGACGCCCAGATGAAAATTCTAATACCTGCTCTCAGCCTTTCCGGGGTGCTTCGAGCCCATATGGCACCTACTCAGGGCCCAAATCCACTGGATACCTCCTAGGGGCCTAAAACTACCCCCGCAGAGATGCTGAATGATAATGACTAAAATAAATTTTAGCTTTTTCCTCTCTGACGCACCACCTATCTAAAGGGTTTCTTCCCTACATGAGGTGCTGTGAGGGCAACTACACAGCCTTTATGAATATCTGTAGCGGGAGCAGTAATAGGGGTAAAGGGAACTTATACTGCAAATCGCTAGGTTGAGCTAGCTTTTCTGGCGATGTGGTTAGAGATCTCTTTCTTGATGAGCGCACAAAGTTAAGTGCAACTACGGCGAGCGGTCAGACCCTAGGATGAGGATGAACCGTAACATCCGTCTACCATAAATTCACACTTGATCTTGATGGCTCACCCGCTCACAATAGAGAAATTCTCTGGAGCGTCGCCCCTGGAGATGGGCTGTAATTTTTCACCTATGAGGGTGTTATTGAGTACTAATATAAATGTTACACATCACTCGAAAAACACGAATATGCAGCTAGAAGAGACCCCCATGCCTCATGAGAAAATATAAAAAACTCCACAGCCCCCCCCCCCTAACCAGAAATTAAACCTTGCGGAATCTCGCCCTGAGTACTTATAAATTATATCTCAAGAGTAAAGAGATTCATTTCTGAGGTAATGTATCTGGTAAAATGTTATTTTTCTGTAATCACGCGCACAAATAATTCCATACGAACCCATTCACATCATCATTGCTCACTCCTTAATTTGGACGAAATCCCAGCGTTTTGCAGCATTTTTGTATTTGTGATTTATTGCACTTAAAATTCATAGCGTAAAAGAAGATTATTATTATCATTATAATTATGTTATATAGAGACGGATTTACATTAAGTCTTTGGTACTTGTTTCTGAATCCTATTATAATGATGTACTGTATGTTTGTATAATACTGACTTGAATAACATTTTAAACCAATTAAACAATTCCTGTAGCTACAGTAACAGAGGTCAAAAAGAGTAAAACCAAAGCATGGGAAATGATACGTATTACTACGACATAGTATTGAATAAATCTTCTCCATCATGTGTGTTTAGTTCACGTGTGTGTTGGTCCACTTGGTCAGTTAGTGGAAGCTGTTCCAGACTTGCGGAACCGGAACGCAGTCAAGAGGTCGTACTTGTACAAACCCGCAGCTCCTGCCTTACAATGGAAATTCGTGTTCGAATCTTCCAGCAGTTCTCGAAACTGCAACAACACAACTGTCCCAAGTAAGCCAAAACTCTCCTGCGTAACGTCATATGGCCCTGTTGTTTAGCGAGATTTATAATATTCATGTCAAATTTTCTTATACAAATAATGCTATTTGGTTTCTGCAGGATCTGCTACTTTCCTTTTCTGTTATTTACGACTAATACTAAGACAGTTACTCTATTTCACATCGCATGTCTTTAGGATATCTTCTATTATTATTTATTATTATTTTCATATTATAGAAAGAGCAAAATTACATATATGTCTTCTATCGCGCTATGTTACAATCGTTTGTCCTAAAAAAATGCAGCTCTATAAATAAATGAAATAAACAATGGAAACAAACTTTACACTAAAACCTAGTAGTAAAACGACAAGGTGTTAAAATTGACTAGAACAGGATACACTTGCAACACGGTAAGGCCATATACTGGAACAAAGATCTGCACTTGGAATCCGTGCACTGAAATTTTAAATTCATAGGCGCATATTCACGCTTGAACAAGAGTGTTTTAGTTCTGCGAATGCTCCATGTTCTTCAAGCACACGAAGTTCCAATGGCAGTTCATTCCACAGTTGTGCACCTAGTGTTTGTATGCTCGTGCACCGTATTTGTTGGATGATTTCTTACCACCAGTTTCCATTTGTCGATGATGATCTCAAGTCCTATGTGGCTGGTAAACAGGACATAACTCCTTATGTATGTTGGTGCTGAGAGAGTATGTAGTGCCTTATGTATGGTTGTCAGCACTTTAAACACAACACGTTGCCATACAGCAGCCGTTATTGTTAAGTAACTGGCAAATATGTTGTCTGTAGCAATGTTCCTGTAAGACAACGTGCAGCATTGTTCTAGCCATTGTAATCGGTGCATTGGCGATCGATTATGCCAAGAAGCAAGGGCATTGTGATAGTCAAGATGGGATATGACTGTTGCATTGATGACCTTTGCACACGCTTCCTTGGTGAGATGTCGTTTACCTTGGAGATTCTCCTGATGTTGAGTACATCTTCCTTACCACGGAGCTGACTTTGTGCTTCCATTGATAAGGTAGCGTCCAGAGAGCGCACCAAGGTTTTAACAGTCGATCTAGGTGTTAATATTGCTCACCAATCTTCAGACGGATATATCCGTCAAAACGGCACTGGTTGTGGGAACTGGCAACCACCATTATCTCAGTTTTACCATCATTAAGTTTGAGTTTGTTGCAGTCATCCAGGTTCGGACACTCGCTATGCACTCCTCGATATGTTAACTTGATGGGTGCGCATGTATGTTTTTACACTCAACCCGGCTGTAGAGTTGAGTGTTATCTGCGAACCCATGTCGATTTATTGCATACTGGTTGATAACTCTCCTGGTGGGAGGAAGGTACACCAGGAAAAGAAGGGGACCGAGAACAGATCTTGGGGCACTCCGGTAGACAGTGGCACATCTGAGGACACACTGTTGTCGATCTTAACTGCTTGGATGCGGTCACTCAGGAAAGACCTGTAAGGGAGTGTGTATCTGTCAATATCCAGCTTCTTTGCGCAGTCTGTCTATCAAAGGTATGATCGATGGTATCAACCGCTGCACTTAGGTCAAGGAGGACCAGAGCAACAGCATCGCCGTAATCTAGTATGTCTCTATGTCAGTCTTAAACAATGTATGTATATCTGTGAGTCTATAATAGTGTACATATCATGCACATGAGGCACATTACAATGCTATCTGGAAGAGGTTTGTGTATTTCTTTAATTCAATAAGACAATCATATAATTACAAACTAAAGTAAGATAAAGAATTGGTCGATCATTGTCTGATTTTAATCAAAAGAATATAAACAAGCTATTTTAATTACATATTTTCTCTTTGCTGTCTATCTGCTCGGAGTCAATCGTCAACAATCGAGATGATAAGTGAATCCAGCTTGCCTCACTTTTTTATACACCCAATATAGACGAGCACTAACGCTACTTATCATAGTTCTAAAATCAAATCCTTGGGCTACAATCCGATGGAAGTACATTCTCCGGATCGTCTCATAGGTTGTGCACACGCTTACCGCATAGAACTGTGCATGATTGTGCGATCATATAAGCACGTTACAATATAGGATACGTGTTACTAATCTGTGACGTTGTACACGATACATGTACATTGTATATGATAGTGCAACTGATCTGTGATGTATGTTGCACGTTACATATATGACTGTGCACTGGATCTGTGACGTATTGTACACGTTTTCAGTTGATGGCGGATGGACGTGCGTGGTCAGGCTATTGGTACCTGCTCCAAGACGTGGAACTGGGACACAATCCAGAAGTCGCTCCGTGTAACACCACCGCGCCCTCAGTATCTAGGGAGATCCGTCTGGGTCTACTACCAGTTCCCGAAACTGCAACACGCACAACTTCCCAAGATACGATAGTACTGTGAAATTGTGGAAGCATTTTGTAGTTAATGTCACACATTTACTCAATTCTCCTATTTCAATTGAATTCGCTTGTTCTGATACACTCCATTACCATTTAGGAATATATGGTTCAACGTCTGCTTTATTGAACTTTGTTTCATTAACATTTCGATGGCCCCCTGAATTTGAACATTCAGGGTAAACTAAAATTCCATAAAATTAACATGGCCATCTATCCTAGAATGAGAGTGGCTCACGACGTGTATGTAAAGGTGCTATGCAATAACCCCCAATAGTTCTGAATAGATAAAAAAAAATCAATTCATATATTTAGTGGTCAGCGTATGGTTAATGAGGGCGATAAAATCATATCATTTCAACAGAAATTCACTCAAATTTCGCGATATCCATCTTCGCCAGGATCAAACTTGTGCTATGTTTGTCTTAACAGTCGATGGAACTGGGCCGCGTGGCGTCTTATGGCGCGTGCTCGGTCACTTGCGGAGGCGGTATCAGACCAATAGATTCGCGTGTGCTTGTCCAATCCACGCCCCGCTGTATCTGGGTAAAGCGTGATCGCAGGGAATGTCGTTCCTCATCTCGGACGTGCACATCCACACAACTGTCCAGTAAGTAAAACAAAGACCCAAGTATACCGTAATGATCAGAATTATGTGACTTTTTTTCCCTACTACGTCATTGTTTCTTACGTTAATTTTCTTATATTCAAGGGAACAAGTGGTACTGTTGATGTCTCACTTTTATACGATTAAAAGATATACTTTATATAAGTGATATGATTTACAGTTGATGGTCAGTAGGGCAAGTTGGGGAAGCTCGGGCTCTTGTTCAGTGATGAGTGCGTGCGTGGAGGTTCTCAGTCCGAAAGCGCACGTGCACAAACCGGCCCTTAATCAATATACACGGGAAAAGTTGTCCCCAACACTCCGACACATCGACTCAGCACTGGTAATTCAAGCCGTTGTCCAGGTAAGTGCATAACCAGACAGAATGAGAACACAGAAAAAGTGATGGTAACAAACAATAGTGGGGATATTAACTCAAAATATTGAGGGAATTGTGCAAATCGTCAATACAAGTTTGAATTTTGAAGATCCTCTAAGGTGTATATAAACTTTTAAAAACCTGGCAAAAAAAATTCTTATTTTTTCAAAATGGCACCCCTATTTAAAGATGGCGGTCATTTCACGAACGTAAATTGTTTAACTATATTTAAATGATTCACAATCGTCCCAAATAAGGTGCTAAAATTCATGACCCTTATATGAGTTTCAAATTATGTTCCAAATTATCAAAGAATACATTCATTATGGTTCTTTTTTTCAGCGCATGCGCAAAAATGGGAAAATACCACGGTTTTTCATATTTTAAGAACCAGACTTAAAGCGATAAAATAAACATGTTGGAATGAAAGAAAGAATATTATTTTATCGACTTATCGTCCTAATTATTTGCATACATAATTTTCAGAAAAAAAATAGTGCTGCGCATGCGCAGGTATTTTCCTTTAATAATTTATAAAAGTGTTTTGCATGCACTTACGCAGGGCACACTGGTGGTATAATCGTTGCTGATAAATAATTGGCATGAGGTTCGTTGTCAGCTCATATGAGTCTCCCCAAATACTTCATGATTTGCCCCTTTTTATCATAAATTCGTACCTGAATTGACAGGATATGTGGACGCGGGATAACCGAGCCAAGGAGGAATGGGCATAATACCTCCGGATGGTGTACAGATCGCACAGAGTTTAAATGGCAATGGATGAACGATCGGCGGGAGTGTAGGATTACATCATCGAACTCGGTCGAATTCCATAGGATAAACCCTCGGCCTGTTAACAGATTATGATGATGACTATCTCTTAGAAGGCATCAAAGACGAATATGAGTGTAAATATGGTTCATCTTACAAGTGAAGATTTAGATATACAGCATGTCTCTTGGTCATCCCTTTCACTCATCTAATAGGCCGTGGTCCATCTGTAAAAGTAAGCTTAACATCCTTGATGCAATCTCCATTTCCCTTGAACGGCATCCAGTAGCAATGATTAAGCATGCTATGGACAAGTAAAAGAAATTACGTTTCCTCAATCCTGGACAACACCTGTTATCACGGCAGACAACCGCTTTTTGTTCTAGCAACAAATTCAGTGGGAATGGCAATTGTATGGAGAGGACAATACTTGTGATGTTTGGTGGTTTACCATATGAAATGGCTGTTTTTCGAAATTATAGTGATATCCGGGACAGTGGATGGACTGGTGCCCAATAATGAAGCTGATATAGCAATCCAGGAACCGTCGATTCCTCTGTATGCTTAACGTAGCATAACCGCCAGACCTCAATCAGTGGATGCACTCATCTGTTCTGCAACCAAGTCTTAAAATCTTCAAATGTTACTGACTCACTTAACACCGCGCCAGTTTTCCTTCATTGATAAGCCTCATATGCTGACATTAACAGTTAGTTCAAAAAGTGCAGCAGAAGTGACCTGATGAGCATGGCGTGTTTCTAAGCTACGTAGAGCATAAACCTTTAAGAGGAATCGACGTTCCTGGAGTTGCTATATCAGCTATCATTAGGGCACCAGTCGCATCCACTGTTGCATACAGCGTGCAGCACAGAAGGATATCACTAATATGGTCGAAAAGCAAGGCCAGTTTCAATATAGAGCTTATAATTCAGTAGCGTGAACCAAGGATTTAGTCGAACAGCCAACATCACACTGGTGAGTCAGTGGAATGCGTCGGGTCGCGCATATATATCAAGTGAGGATCCTCGCTCCAACCAGATTGGCCATTCCACCACTGAATTTGCTTTGCTAGAACAAAAGCGGTTGGTCGCTGGACCGTGATTTAACCAGGGGTTAGTCCAGGATTGAGGAAGGAGATACGTAATTTTGTTTACTTTGTCCCATACGCTATGCTTAATCATTGCACCTGGATGGGCCCGTTTGCAATGGGAATAAATGGCATCCAAGGATGTTAGCTTAACTTTTTACAGATGTGAACACGCACGATGCCTATTAGATGAGTGAAAGGATGACCAAGGCCTGCCTGTAATATGCTAAATTCTTTCACTGTAAGATGAACCATCTTTAACCACTCATATTCGTCCTTTGATGCCTTCTAAGAGATAGTCATCATCATAAATCTGTTAACAGGCCGAGGTTTATCGCTATGGAAAGTTCGACGAGTTCGTATGATGTTAATCCTACACTCTGTTCCGCAGCGATCGTTATCATGACATTGGCCGATTTAACTCCTGTGCGATCTGCTGTACACCATTCCGCGGGAGGTATTAGCGGCGCTACATGTATCCCTCCTTGGCTCGGTTGATCCCGCGTCGCACATATCTGTCAATTCAGGTACGCATTTATGATAATAAAGGGGCAAATCATGAAGTAATTTGGGAGACTCATAATGAGCTGACAACAGAACCCGTCTATGCCAAATTATTTTATATCAGCCCAACACTTTACCAGTGTGCCCTGGTAAGTGCATTGCAAAATAGCTTGTTTATAAAATATTAGGTATAAATATACCCCTGGCGCATGCGCAAGGCATCTATTTTTTTTGAAATTTATGTATGCAATAATAGACGGTGAGATAAGGGTCGGATAAATAATATTGCTTCCTTCTCTTTCATTTCCACATGTTTTATTTTATCGGCTATTAATGTCTGGATTCTTTAAAATATGAAAACCCGTGTATTTTCCCCATTTTTGCGCATTGCCGCTGAAGAATGACGCATAATGAATGTATTCTTTGATGAATTTGGATACATAATTGAGGAACTAATACTAAGGGTCATGAATTTTTACCTTATTTGGACGCATTGCTGATCATTTAAATATGTAACTAAATTACGTTTCGTGACATGACCGGCCATCTTTAAATCAGGGGTGGGCCATTTTGATGAAAATAAGAATTTTTTTGGCCATGGGTTTTAAAAGTTTATATTAGCACCTTAGAGGAATGCTTCCATCACAAAATTCAACTGTATTGACGATTTGGCGAGCATATTCCATGCCAAAATCTG
>CAJDSM010155764.1:0-13229 GCA_903981925.1 Ostrea lurida
CGCCAAAAAAAAGAGAGGAGATACTTCAAAGATATACATGTGTCGGCTGGCCTACTGTCGTATTCCAATTCGATTATAATATGGTACTTCATCATATAAGATATCATCTAGGCAAAAAAACGTATATATTATTATATATTTGTTTTTTTGTCAAGAATGTCAGTTCTATTCAACTTACCAGAATGACAATGCTATTCTAACACGAATGAAACTAGAATAAAAGATGAGATATTATGTGTGATGAGATAGCCATTTTTGTGTAGGATTTATATTGAATTATAATACATTATATTATATTTCAATGGTTTTGCAGTAGCCCTCAGTCATTACTTTGTGCCAGGATTTTGTTTGATAGTGAAAAAAAGATATTATATGGCTCTGCACGATCAACAGGAATTCTGACATGTTGTGCAAGATTAATAACTACTGACACGTTACACGGATATCAGTTCTTGCGCGATACTGATTTTTTCTGTGTCAATCACTGTCGAGGTAAGCTTGGCCTGTGATCTGGTGCTGAGAACAATGTTGACACAGCACACTTGAACGTGCATGTGCAAATATAAAATATTATTGCTAAAAGTTGCGTTCAACGAGGAAGTTGACATAGTGGCAGAAAGGAACTGTGGTATAACGATACAGTTGTCCCATAACTTGATGCTCTGTGGCCCAATCAGGAAGCTGGCCCCGTGGGTAGTAATCCTAGAGTAAAAATATGTGAACACGATAATTGCCCTGTTAAATAATATTCAAAGTTCCGTCAAACAAGGACAGTGGAACATAGGCCGGCAGATGCAGAAAACTGGTCGTTACTCAGTAACGTAATAAAGAGAAACCCCGAAGAAAATTATGACAAGCCGCTTTGTATAGAAAAGATACCTATAAATGCCTCGCAGGCGAATTGACGAAGTCTACAAAATTGAAAAATGTGACGTCAATGGCATCACCGCCTGTTTTGTATAATAGTTATATTTGTATTGGGGAAAATTGACAATTACAAATTACGACCATTTTTAAATGCATAGCATAAGAGGGCTTGCTGTGACACACTATTTTGAAGTAAAATGATTTTGGTATAGCATTCACTTGCTCAACCCTTGGTTCTGCTTAAAAAGTGGTATGCAGGATTTTGGGTTTTGTACATAATGAAATATATAGTCATGGCAGATTGTATGGTTATATACGGTGTGTAAAAATGAGTCGGCAATTCAGAGTTAATAGTTCTGCCATAATTATATAGTATTTTCTAACTACTATTAGTCAATATATATACCGATGTACATTTTTTGGGTCTCCCTGCCTAAAAAAATGTATATAAGTAAGCGATTTGGTTTTCAAAAAATGGTTTGCATTTGAAATATGCAATTGATCTTTGTAGATAATGCCTATTCGTTTGCGCCTTAGTGCTATGCACTTTTTTAGTGTATCATTCCGAACATCTATGTCCTTGAGTTATATATTAAGCCTTGGTCTACATGAAACTCATATAGAGTCATATAGTGATTTATATTTTTATGTGACGCCATATTGTGATTGCCTTGCCTCGGCAATGTCTGAACCGTCTCCATATCTCACAGTAATATCAATGTAATCAGTTGTTCATATTTTTAATTTAACCAAACGCAATACATGTGTGCATTTGTCCATTAGAAACACCGCCAGACGAGCATTTTTAATCGCCCTGAGGCATTAAGAATGCAGGGGACAGTTGAAGCTGTTCGCTGAGTATAAGAATTCACTGCGTGTCCATGTGATCTGATTAGCTGTTTGAGCGCGCAAAAATATCTCAAGCAGTAAGCTGGCCTGTGTGTGTCCTGGAAAAATGTGAACGAGAATTTGTACCGACATGGTTTAAAAATATTGTAAGATTCGCTTCGTCAAACAGTGAATTGACATTGCGGGCAGTATTGGAAACATGGTCTTAGAACTTGACGATACAGTCTTCACCACGCCACACTGACTCTGTGCATAATCCCCTCAGGAGGCTGGCTTATGGTGTTTTTGAGCAAATGTAGACAGAAAATTTTGTTGACGACCGACGACTGCTAGGCACGACGTGCCTAGATCGACTAAAGTGATCCCTAAGATATCCTCCGCTACGCAGGCAGGCGACACAAATAACAAAATTAGCCATATCTTTTTTTCTTTATGATTTATTCGAACTTATCCTAATTGTTATTAGCATCATAATGTAACAATGAAACACATAACAGACAAACACATTTTTAACACCCAATAATCTAAACAAAATAACATATATTAGGGCTAGGAAGAGTCAATAAACAATAATAATTATATCAAAATAAACAAAAAATCCATGGGTCTATAAACCAAACTAGACAAAACATAAGATAATAAAAAATACAAGAATATTTTATTTAAATAAATGCAATTCAATACTATATACATAAGGTATACAAATAATGAAACATAAAAAAAAATAAAATTTAATATCCCACTAGAGATTTTTGTTTAAAAGTTTTTACATAATGGTAATTCAGTATAGTTAAAAGTATATCAATTAAATTAATTTTTTTCTATGTTTGATATTTTTGAAGAATTTCCCCCCTTTCCAGAATCTAAAAACATATGTACAAAACTGCTGCAACCTATCTTTTACATGTGCATGCTTTCCCCTTTTTAATTGGTCTCCTCGTGCTAATAGGTACGTGATACTGAGTCCTTGCCTCTTGATGATACTTCGCATGAGTACATTTTTACAAAATTGGAGCATGCAATACTGAAGAGTGGATCCACAACCGATAAATGTCTATCTTCCATATTGTCACTTACGATGCATAGTTAATTCAAATCAATGGCTGATGAGCATGAGAAGCATTTCCTGTCTAAGAGCTGTTCGGACTAAATCCGAGATACAACGGATAATTACGACGAGACGGTCAAACCTTCTTCCCAGTTTATAGGCTTCGGAGACGAGTTAAATCTACGACACGGCAGACATCATATTATATAAAAGCTAATAATTATGAAACCCTCTTCATTACTACACTAAGATCGCTTGCATTCTATATCTAGTGTACTGTATGCACTGTACGTACTGCAAATGTAATTTATGAATTGTTATACCCTACAAAAAGCAGTGTTAAATACCAAGACAATGGCTTAATAATTGGTCTTTCATTCCAAACAGTTCATGCCCTATTAAGCCCCGTGCTGAGTATGCATACATGGAGTGTTTTATATGTACACTTGCAATATGTCTATCTCATTTTGCTCTTAAACAATAATCCACAAGCATAAGTATAATTTAAACAATATAAAATTCGCGCAAGTAACAAATGTAAAGTTCAAACCGTAAATCAAAGTTTCAAGCAAAAACATATTATCAAAATCTGGAGTGTATATGGCAACAAGGAGACCTTCGACAAAGGCAAGCCAGGACTCAGGTCTGCCCGGAGGAAGTAAGCATCCTCTGCTGACCAGTCACACCCTTCTTTGACACAATGCATAAATAATTTATGTAAATATTTTATGAGACCTTCTAAATACATTAATGTATTTTCACCTTTCATTTACTTCGCTTGTCAGTAATGTATTACTGTAACTAGGATATCAGTAAGGTTCACTGGAGGCGGCAGTAATATGCATTCATAGCGTAGCGGCCACGGATTGTGGTGCAGGGTGCTCCACAGAGTGGCTCGTCACGAATCATTTTTTGTCTTTTTTAAAAATTTGAGAACACCGTCCTATTCTTGATAATATATTCGTCACAAGGCCCTCTATAAAAGCATTGTGTTCCGAATAGAAAAATCAATTGTCTTGTAGAGTGTGCCACTCGTTTTCGTGTAAACAGTTTCTACACTTGTACAACTAAGTGGGGCAGTAAGAACGGTGAAACAAATAAAAGCGTAGCCGTCATTGTGGTGATAGTATCTTTTTTGTTGATTTTCAACATTAATAAGATCGTAACGTATCGTATCGCGGGATTTCTCAATTCACAGCTTTTGTTTCGGTATCATTCCACCATATGGTTTATGAGTCTTTTTATTAAATTCATGTATGAAAGAGTGTATACTAAGAACATTACTCTTGCAAAATTACATAGTGGATTAACATAAAAACTTTATAGAAGTAGAAAATCTTCTATTTACGAGAGATACACACATTACTGTAAGAATGGCCACGTACAACCGCGGGGACCCATTAAACGGACTATCGCAAAGTACAATTCAATAATAAAAATATTTTAAGAAACGTGTCACACTTACATGTCTGGAACTCTAATGACCCTTTGACGATTACAGTAAAAATATTAAGTTTCTCACGCATGTAATCCACGAGTACTCAACTATTTCGGGTTGTTTTTTGCCATAGCCATATCCACTAGTGTTGCACATATCCATGAGTGACAAAGTGTTAGCATGTTATTCTAATCTTCGGGATCTAGAATATAAAATCTTAAATAAGGATTTGTTTAACATGCATTTCGTGTCTAGGCTACTTTCTTTTGACCGACAGGGGGCATACAATATTTGACAAAAGTGGGTGCCTCGATGGCCTCTAATAGCCATGGATTCTGTTACAACTAATTTAAAGAGATTTTAGCCAGAACCAGACAAGATAGCAAAAGATCACTAATAACGCGAGCTTAAAAGGTGCAATACAATCTTCTACCAAATGCATCAGCTGAAAAAGTTTGCAATATCTCCCTAGGCCCAATGAGATTCCAATTATATGAAACAGAAGACAAGACATTGACACGGATGAGAGCACTGAACATGGAGCCGTGACAACGGAGCACACCTCTTTGGTCCATACAAATTCGAACCTTTCCTATATCTATTGATATGACATAAAAATAGTTGATATAACCTAATCCGGCATCAAAAGCAGGATAGAGAGAGATATCCATGCACGCGCACAAAAAACAAAACCTAACTAATAGTGGTTTTAAAACCATCCATAACTTCCCATAAATACTTTTAAGTAATGTTGTTCTGGTCAAGATATTATCATTTCCTGGTTGATATTTGCAACAGACACTATCGGATTTTTAGGTATATGTTTGTTTGTGATATGTATTATACGCTATTTGATCACGTGATTGATTAATTCTTCAGCTCATATATCTGTATAGTGCATCATGGACAATAAAAGTAACAATGTGATTATATATATATATCTATATATATACACCTTTGTCACTTATTAAATGAAACTGATTATTATATATATATATATATATATATATTATATATATATATATATATTATATATATATATAGTCCATACATTGCAAACCGGTGTGTATTACCAGGCTGTCACAGAAACATGGTGAATTATACATGCTAACTAACTGAAATACCTCATGCAGCAAATTTCAATCCGCTTAAATGTAATAGTAATAATAGCACTTTTAAGAACAAAAGTAAAATATCTATCTTTTACATAACATAACAACAAATGTGAAAAGGAAGTTCATAATTATGTATATCAGGCTTTGGATTTCCTTTTGCTATACGGTATTTTTCTAAAGTTTCTGAAATTATATTTTGCACACATTTCAGAGTAACTTTTCGTTCCTCTGTACAAATCTTTATCAAATTGTGTCCTGGCTGCCCACTTCGCAAGCTTACATTAACATAATATCATGGCAGAGTAATATTTCTATTGCACTTAACTGCATCATAAAAGTTATCTATAAGTACATTATATCTCCTACAACTGAAAATGCGCCCCACCTGCACAGCAAGTTGCAGCCTATCTTCTAATAACACAGTGTCATCTTGCTTCGCATAAGCTTTCTCTTTAACTCCAAAAGAAAGTCAATAAAATGTTTGAACTCATACAGGCAATTACATGAGTAATGTACACTATTTTCATGAACAAATGCTTCACTAGTCACAATTCATTGCTTCTAGAATCTGATATGTAACAAGCATTGCCAAATGAAGCAGTCCTTGCTATCAGTGGCCTTGCCCTTGTACATTTTTGACATTTGAACATGGAGAAAAATAATGCAAATTCATGAACTCAATTTTATAAATGTATCTAACTCCTGCGTAAGGATACATCCTTATTGAGTTGCAATATGGATACGGTGAATCGAATAGCCCAATTTTTCCTACATATTTTTTTTTCTATTGTGTATGAATTTATGCTAAATTTACCGATATAATACTTTGCATTAGCTTGTTTTACCCAAAAATGTAGTCTTAATGGACGACCACATGCAAAAATCCAACAACAACACCAAGCAAAAACTCATCACAAACTTTTTGTTGAAATGCAAATGCAGAGCACGTACGTTTGGTGATCGGCGCATATATGACAGTGTCAGTTTGGTACTTGGTACTCCAGACATCAATTAACACGAATTACATTGTATGCGATGTTTGAAAACCTTCTTAACGTTTGAAACACACCTTGATCATGCATAGCTCTAAGATATAGTTCGAATATCTACTATAGTACACATCTTATGTAATGATCTAGTTGTTTTTTGGTTTCATCACGATACTTTGTGTAATGCATCATTACTTGTACTCCCATATGACGTTCCTATTCGTACCAGAACTATAGTCTTTACACACACATCTTGGCTATAAGTCCAGTGCTCTTCGTTATTCTAAATCACAGCGTTAAAATCACTATGCGGATTTTAAACTCCCTGTGATCCCTAGACTTTGTACACTACCTCCCCTAATACCCACAACTGACTACATTAACATCCTGTGATTTGTGAGAACACAATGAGAGAGAACCCTGCTTAGTCTTGACTCACGTACCTTGCTAGAATTATTCAACTCTGAGCTCAATTGAACCTGAGCTCATAATACGTCTCTCACACGGCCCCTAAATTAAACTACTCCAATATCAACTTCTATCTCTTATTCGCATATATCAGTCTCAGTGATAGCGATAACTCTGTACCTAGCGTATACGGAAATCTTCAAATCACACCACAGCACTCCGAGACTGTTCCCCTTCCAATACTTCTCAGTTGTGTGTGTAGATCTCATTTTTGGATTACTATTTATGTACACCCGTCTATCTGAGCGAGCGAGATGTTCTAGCGTGTGCGTGCTCGACTCCTCTCATATTGCGACTTATATTCTTACATGATCATATGTAGTAGAGTGCTCTGTGTGTAATATATACTTTATATAATCCTATCACACTAGTATGTCGATATATGCTATCTCGCTGAGTATATGAGATCTTTGAGAGAGCATACTATCGTTATCCCAAACAGGATAAGACAGCTGAACAAGCAGCCTTTACAATCACTGTGCATCTTGAACCATTATCCATTTACGACAGATAAAAGGTGAACCTCACCCCAAAGAACTGATGGATGACATCCCATGAGCTTGTCACTACAGTCAACACACTGGGTATCAAAGTGCCTCCCCAGTATCCTTCTGATAATGAAGAAGACATTCTGGCAGTTCGCAGAGCATGTTATGACAATGCTTAACGTTCAAGGTACCCACTTATCTCCAACCTACAATCCATAACAAAACTCAGCGTCGACTAGCGCACAGGACATATAAGCAACGTATAATCCATGGGGATCTAAGTGTACATCGCAGCAGCGAACAAGACTGTAACACTAAAGTGAAAGTGGACAGACCAGAGGAGTGATCAGACTACAGGGCCTTGGAAAACCCAACTCCAATCTCTACTGCGTCACCTCCTCTTGGTGATCTCCTGCGGCTCGCCAGTACTAGCTGATCATGCAACACCATCCAAAGTTGTCTCGTACTCGGTTCATCACTAGAGAAACAAACCAACCAGGATCGATCGATGCGACGGCAACAGCCTCTCATAGTCAAAAATTCTTACACTTAAAACTACACTCAGTGAGACAGAAACCTGTGATACTTATCTGTTTGTCTTGACCTATGACGCCTGACCAACACAAAGGCGCAGTTAGTGTTCGGTCATACCCAGCCTGCGAGACAACTCAATCTAGATAACACTGGTCAATCACTTCTGCTACAAAAACGAATTATTCATACCCCTGTGAATCACAACCAGACAGCCCATCAACAATTCTACAGTAGACTGTATGTAACAAACCACTGTATCCACATCCTGGACCAGAATGGATTCCTCCGTATATCTAGCACACCACTCGCTTCTTCTCGCTCTCTCCACACACTCCCCCCCACCTTTGCTCCTACCTCGCCGCCGACAAAAACCGTCTGACCCCACACACTCTCTCTTTGCTTGCCTATTCCCTACTCGCTCCACCGTTCGGCACCACATGCTTGACAGAAACATAACCACTATCCTACACCGACACACTACCGAACTTCGCCTTACTACCGCCAAGTTCACGACAGCGACACTCCACGGCACGGCGCTCCACCCCCCACAGCCCCTCACCACGGCTTAACACTTACTAACCTCCTCTCCCAGCGCCATCGCAACGGACGCAATACCCTCCACGATTACGAACAACTTTCTTTCCCACCCTCCTCTTCCCCTGACCTCTCCTCTCTCCAGCCCACATCCACTCTCAGACCTCACCCACTACCCATCTCTTTTCTCACTCTCTAGCGCAACACGCTACTCTCCTGCTCACCCACCTACACCTCTAATCTCCTCTTACAACTCTGCACACGTTCGCATCCTCTTACCCTCACCACACACCAGCCTACCCACCAACCCCTATTGAAGCCCCACGCACCTCTCCTTACACATGCCTCATATACCATTCGTTACCTTCCCCCTCCACCCTTCGTCACATTTGGAGCCCCCCTCACCCATCTCTCACTACCTACATTCCATCCTCCTCCTGGCTCCAGAACCACTCTACCTTTTCCACTCCTTTCTCGTCCTCCACCTTCTACCCCGCGCTCCAACCTCTCTTCCTCCACCCCACCTCCTTTACCGCGCCAACTCGCTCTCTACCTCACTTCTGCTCTCACTCACAGGGTTTACCCACATAAACCCCTCTCGACCACCAAAGACTCTGCTTCCCCTTTCCCTCTCCGACCCCCACTCCGTCACACACACCACTCTCTCCCTCCGCACCCTCGCGACCCTCTCTCACCACCTCGCACACTCAGCTCTGACCCTTCTCTCCTACGCCTTTCCCCCCTGTTTCGCCACCCTCGCTCACCTTGCCGGCGCAACTCCGGCCCACGTCTGGTACTACTCACTCTCTCCTGCAATCCCTTCAGCGCTTCTCGTCCCTTACCACGGACCAGCCACCGTCTTTACCGGCCCCCGGACACTCTTTGACTCTCGGGGCACCTCACTCACCCGCTTTTCGCCGCCCCTGTCCTGCTGGGTCCCATAACCACACTCCCACACTCGCGATCCTGGCTCTCCTCAACCCTTTCCTCCGATGTAAGTTCCACCTAGGCTCCTCTATCCATCGCCCCAGCAACCTCCTCCCTCGATTCCCGAGGGCACTCACACCGCCTCTCCTCTCCTCGCTCCTGCGCTCGTCTTGTCTGCTCGCGCGCTCCTGCGCCCTCCAACTTCTGCCATTGCGCCACTACCTTCTCACCTGCCCTTCCTCTCCCTCCCACCTCCCCCACCCTCCCGCGACGCACACCCCTACTCTCTCCCACCTTCCACTACTGGAACCTCCACCCCCACTTCGCCGCTCCGGACAGCGGGCCTCGCACACAAACTTCACCCCCCATGCTCCCGCGCACTCAGTGCCTCTGACGACAGCGCGAGCGGCACCCCTTTTCTGCCTGCCCACACCCCTCACCCCTGTCCACCCACGCCCCCCTCACGGCTCTTCTTCCCCCCGTCTACCGTCCGCCTCCTTTACTACACAACCCCCCCCGCAACCACACAACTCGCCGGCACCTGCCTCTGGCGGCACCTATCTCTCTCAACACCGCCGGGCACTCCCACGCCGCCACACACCTCCCCTTTCCGCGACCCCGGGCGGTCTCTCTCTCCGCCTCTTCCCTCCCTCCAGCGCCCCCACCGGCGCCCCGGACAAAACTTCAACACTCTGTCTCCAACCCTTCCCCTCCTTCTCTGCGACAATCGCCCTACCACGTCGCATACCGACCCTCTCATCACTCGCAAACCTGCCGCGGTCGCTGCTTCCGTTATACTGCATCACCAGCCACTTCTTACCTCGGTATAACCATACATTTCCTTAACCCTCTCTGACCTCCGACAGTTTGACCTTCACTTTGCTGAAAAACTTAAACATTGTCATACTTTAAATGTAATGATATGACTTTCATAGTACATATGTGTGTTCTCTTATGACAAGCCTTTCTACTTTCAGGTACCTCTTTCTTTACACATTGACAGCTCTGGAACCGACCTCTTACACACACAACTTAACATGCCCCAACTACTTTAAAATGTAACCGTGATTCTACGGATTCACCTATATCCACATCGTGTGTCCTTATGACACAGCCCCTTCTCACTCGCTACAACACTTTTTTGCATTTCTTGAGCCCTGAGCTCTGACCTACTTCTTGCTACATACTACACTTAGTCCAACCAGCAGGGGAAACCTACACATAGTCACCATGATGTACTTCTTAGCAGCCAAGAAGGTCTCTTTACCCACGACAACTTTGCTAAAGTTGGTGATCTCCCGGCGGTAGGGGTTACTGAACCCCCTTGGCGGCGGCCGAACACCTCGCGCTTACATAGTCTCTATATTCATGTATCCCTATTTTAAAACATATTGAAAAAGTCGATAATACTATACATCTCATAAGCTAACAATCTCTGCGATTTGAGAGAACTAAACTGTGATAAACTAGTGTGAGATGGAGATCAGCGATACTCCTAATATCGTATACTAACCACCTAACGTGCGAGTCTCAGAATAGTAAGCTTCTAGCACCAGAACATGAAGCAACGGGGTTACAAATCCACGACATAATATTATTTAGAGCGTGAGTAAGGCTAGAGTGAGCTGTCGACTAATTTCTACATATATCAAGCAACATGCTTACAACCATCTTCTAAAAGTCTGCAATTACAGCCACTTCCAATCACTATCACCCAACGACGTGCAGTAATGTCTACCCATGGAGCGACCAGCAATTGTTCACCATTATCGTTAATTTGGAAGGTTCAAAGGTCAGATCGCACGGACATCAAAAAGTAGCAATATTGGTTTCCGGGTCTACAGGCAGACAGTTTTCCTATCGGTACAACTTCGCTCTCGCATTTATCAATCCATGTGATCAACCCGAATGGTAGTCTGTGCGAAGCGTGTTCTCTTACTCAACAAGACTAGCGTGAAACATCCAGACTGCTTGTAAGTCGAGAGGCTATATTTGCGGTATGAGAGAGTCAATACTCTAAACGCGTGCCTACCTACATCTGCTCGTTCCTATACTATTCTCGTACGTTGTGAAGCGAGAGGGTCATCTACCACTTCCGCGACGAACCTACTAGCTTGAAAATAACAACTGCTACAATTATATCAACTACCTCTACGACTGTCACCTTGCGCGACGAGCCAGTGCAATTCTGGTAATGTTCAACACTGCGCGAGTCATGACCACTTGTAAGACCGATGAGCTGTAAACTTACTATTAAACTAGCTACTCACAAACATTCCAGCACACTTATTAATTATTATTGTTCGAATCTACATCATATCAATCTAAATGAGCAATCCTATTCAGATAATCTCAGACATCTCTTTGGCAAGTTCTTGTATGTGTACTTGGATGCAATTAAATAATTCTGATCTCATCAAATTGTTCAATCTACCATTATAATACTTTTTATCCCCTTGGGTCTCCTCCAATTGACTCCTCTCAGCTTCCTACCTGCTGTCCCAATTCAGGTCGCAGACCAAACAACTGTCTTACGGCTCATGCGTGCCTAGTTGTATCTCACGATACTGGCATTTCTACCCCTTCCTGCCTACTTATGGATTTCTCTGCAACCTCTCCCCAGACAACACCACAAGTAGCAATGAAACCCCCTGACAATCTTCGGCCCTTGATCACGAATTATGGGGCCCCAGTGCCTCAATCAATGTTCCTTCCAGTATCGTCTACAGGGGAGAGACAGGGAGTGCGGCAGTCAGTGAGGAGGGCGTCCACACCCACATGCTGCTAAAACCCCACTTTCTGCTACACCTTTTGGCGCCTTCAGATGTTAGGATTGGACGTTTTATTATGAGAATCAGTAACTAGTGTAGGTTGGTTCAATTAGTCGCGTACGAAAACCGAAGGTAGTTGTCTTTCAAAGAAGTGGGTAAACCAAAATTTGGAATAATATGTCTATGCATACCTGATATTTAGAAACTGTTAAATAATAGAGATCTCTGATTTATAGCATGTCTGCTAGTGTGTCTGATTTATATTTATTAAAATAATCAAATACCACTGTCTGCCCCACTTTTAGGGTAAAATTTCCCGTGAGCCAGTTTTTATATTTGTATATATGAACCCATTATAATTCTAGCCTATGTAAAGATTAGGAATGTGGCTAATATAAACTTTCTTCCTCCTCTCTTCTCTTGAGAAGTCGGGTGAAAGGTAGGTAGGTTTATTTCAGTTTTTGTTTGTACGCTTTCACCATTTTTTTTCTGTGACAGCGGTAATAACACCGTTAGCAATAGATGGACTCCTCTCTCCCTCTCATTCCTCTCTCTCTCTCTTCTCTCTCTCCCTCTGCGCTCTTCTCCTTCTCTCCTCTCTCTCTCTTCTCTCTCTCTCCTCCTCTCCAACATTTCATGATCCCCACACTTGAGTAAAGAAATGTTATTACTATGGTATTTCTCCAATTTTATTTTTCTTGGTTTAATTATATAAACGGAAGTTCCAGTTTAAAGGGACAGGCAATGTAGACAAATTGGGTTACGGTGGCCCAGAGGGGGGAAATTTTTTTACTAACATAAACAAAGAAAGAGGGGCGATTTCCGCGATGTTCAAGACCACCTAAAGGAACCTATCGAATATCTTTAGGACGGAGTAGAATACATCTACTTAGACCACTTAAAGGGAATTCCTTAGAATATCCTTAGGAGGAGTTAGATAAATTTATAGAACACTAAAGGGAATTCCTTAGAATAATCCCTTTAGCAGGAAATATTAGACCACTTATAAGGGTGGTGTTGTCGATCCTTAGAATATCCTTAGCAAGGAGTTAGATACCATTATAGACCACAAAAGGGAATTTCTTAGAATATCCTTAGGCAGGAGTTAGAAGATACATATAGACCATAAAGGAAATTCCTTAGAATACCTTAGGCAAGGAGTTAGATACCATTTATAGCCACTAAAGGGAATTTCTTTAAA
>CAJDSM010155766.1:0-15050 GCA_903981925.1 Ostrea lurida
CATACCAAATTTGAAAATAATTGGACTGGTTAGACAGCTTCTTGTTCTTCATACAGTTTCTTCTTCAAGCTTCTCTGGAGTAGCTGCGGAACTGTAGCTCTCTGAAAAAATATTTGAACATATCAGATCTCTAAAGATGTTACAAGAAATAATGCATTTTTACAAATGAAGCGTAAAACCATGCTAGCACCTGACACCCTAAATTTCACAATTTTGGTAGAATGTCCTGGCACTCTTATTGCTCATCATGTCGACACATACAGTTTGTCTGTTAGATGCCCCAGAGTCCTAATGATTTTCAAAGAACTGCATAATTGTTTGTGGATTTGCGCCCCCCCCCCTCCCCAACCTTACACCAGTGGCCCTTTTCACAAAAAATCTTACGATTAAGATGAAAATTTGACAACACGGTAATTCATTTATAATTCTTCATTCATCTTTTTTTGAATGAGCAAACCTTAAGTATATAAATAGATGACAAACTTGCATTCTTACTTAGAGCATATTGACACTCAGTTGAATATAAGGCTGACACAAAATTTTGATCTTAGTCGTAAGATATTTTGTGAAAAGGGCCACAGATTCCCTGACCCAGACACCATAAATTTCAAAATTTTGTTAAAAAAATCTCTCTTCATTATAACTGTGTATTCAGTTTGGTTGCCACCATAGCATCTGAGAAGCCCTGATTGATTTGGTACATGTATGATCCTTTCTCTTTATGAGTTTGCTTGCTACATTTCCATTCAAGGGTAAATACTTTTAAAAGCGTGTCCAGTAGCGCTCTCACCACTGCGATCTGAGTTCAATCCCATGATGATCGGCAGAGCTTGTATGAGAGGATTATATAGCGGTCGCCCGCTCGGACACGTGGGTTTCCTCCAGGTACTCCAGTTTCCTCCCACATGACCCCATAGCGCTAACATCCAATAAGGACCCCATTGGAAATAAGCTTATAAGCTTAATGGGTTATCCTTGGTATTTACGTACATTCTATGTATATACTGAAAAACATTTAATATCATAAAGACTGCATTATTTCTTAAGATTTAGACCCCATTCCCTGTGTCTATGAGACCCAATGAAATTCACAATTTCAGTTCAAAGATTTCATACCAAGTTTAGAAAATTCCATGTTCTTTCATTGAAGTTGAGCATGTCAAAATATTAATGGATGACAACTGACAAACACCCGAGTGACCTTAAAACTTATCTACTAATGTCTTGATTCACATTGGACAAAGGGAGGAAACTCTTGCTCACAAAATGCCTATCATGTTGGCACACATATACAGCAACATCTTATACCTATTGAATGCATTTTAAGACTAGCACTAACTTGAGATGGTCATTCCCAATATATTTGCTTCAACAAGGGGTCAATGGGCCTTATTGGTCACCCAAGTGTGCAGCTCTCCATCGATTACAGGAACAACAACAATCAATAGCCCTATAGTATACCAAGAATTCAAATTCTGGGAACCACTTTATTTGGAGTCACAAGTGGATGGGGCTTGTCAAAAGGATTGCGCATGTGAAATATGAAAGGTCTATTACTTATCATTCAAAAGTTACGGCCAATGTTAAATGTTTTGAAAATTAGATCAAAGTTCAAGAATTTGGCACCAGTGGAAAGATCTTGTCATAAGGACTACACAAGTGAAATATGAAATCCCTATCATATACCATTTAAAAGTTATGGCTAATGTTACGTTTTTGAAAAGTAAGTCAAATTTCAAGGTCACGGTCAGGAGGGCTAAAAGTCTGGTATCAGTTGAAAAAACTTGTCATAAGGAATGCACAGTGAAATACGAAAGCCCTATCACTTACCTTCAAAAGTTATGGCCAATTTTAAAATTTTTCCTGCAGACAAACAGGCAAAAACCTATATGCCCCCCAAATCGAAGATTCTGGGGGCATATTAAAAATAAGTCATAATTATTTGTAAAATGTGTATGAGGCTTCAGTTTGAAGGAAGGACAGGATAATATCAACGAGTAATTATATAATAAACTGTGAATGTGACTGAAACTAGAATGCATGTATCTGATAAACTTATATATATAGAACAACTTGGTTATAGGCACATACTTGACCAAACGACCAAGTACTACATTCCAAGTCAAAAGTTGAAAACACAATCTACCGGTAATCATAAGCAACTTTTGCATCAAATATTAATATAGTATAAGCTTTAAATGCCTTTAACATTACAATTTCATAAAGTCCTTGACAAATGACTGTGGTTCAAGGTCACTACAGTCTGATGATTGTCAACATTTGTGTCAAGTCTGAACGGAGTACCAATATTTTGTGCACCTGAGAAATCTTTCAAACTCCTTTTTTTTTTATCAATATCCTTGTCTTCAGCTCAAGGTCTGAGGACAGTTTGGTCATCAGCAATCTTTGTCTCCATATACAGGGGCCTCTTATCCACTTCGTTTTCTATGACACATGTACCGTATATATACCGTAATTAATATGTGTGCAATAGAGAACAGAGCAGATAAGAAGCCCCTGTGCTCCATTATGAGTTGTCTCTCCAGTATAAAGTTGTTGATTGTACAGTTCTTTCATTTTCAATACTCCTAATTTACTTATGACACTTTGCCACATGTACTTAATTATCAATAGGCAAAACTTTTCACTCAAAAACAACAGTTTTGAGTCAAGTGTGAGCTATTAAAGTCTACTCAAATATCATCACTTATATTATACACCAACTCTCTTAAAGAGGTAATAGTAAATTCAACCAGATAATTAGAAATTAAGACAATTATTTCCAAATCATTTCTTTGCCCACAAGCACCTGAAGTGTGGAGATCTTGTGCACTTAACACACACACCCTCCCCTGTTCAATGACCAAATGAATACATATTTGATTTCCCCGCTAACAACCTTCACAAGTCACTGATTGGCAAGGGAATCACATATCTTAGATAAATCGCTGGTTCTATAATTATTTTCATGCTACCCATATTGAAAATTTCAGGAGAGCATGCATACAGTTGTTGTCATGTCTTTCAGTCCATCCAACCAAACTATCTCCTAAACCTTTCATCAAAAATGTATATATATGTTCTTTGAGACTAGGACTTGTGTACAACGGTCTCTCAAGGTCATTTAGAAAAGGTGAAGGTCACTCAGAACACATAAAAGTTCCTTCTTTCAAATAGTTTTGAACATAAAAGTTCCCATCTCTTAAACTTTTCATTGGAAATTGATTATAATTGATTAAAAGTACTTCTTGGAACAGGGAGGGACAATTACACCAAGGTCATTTTGGAAAGGTCAGTATCACTCAAAACATATACTTTATATAGGCAAAAAGTTCTTTATTTCAACAATTGACAAATGAGTGACAAGCAAATGGCTTACAGGCACTTTTAAAGGTCCTTTTGGAAAGGGAAAGGTCACTCAGACCACAATCATTTGAAAGGTCAAGGTCACCCAATAATGCCTCTAAGTTTGATAGTCGTCTGAATACTTTGATCATTGGTTCATGCGTCATATTATACAATTATTGAATTCTGATGAGGTTGACCTGTTGATTTATGCATCCCAGGAATGTATCACAAGCGAGTGCCAGACGGCCGAGAGGTGAATATCAGCACTTTCCCGGGTTTGTATTAAAGTCAGACGGTCAACCGATTTTCAGAATTCAATAATTGTGTTTATTTAAACTTATCCAATAATTCCATTAAAAAGCATAAACCAAAAGTGCGTTCAGTGAAAATATCAACAAATATTTTATTTAACCAAACCAGAATTCCGCGAATATACTACGGTTCTGTGGCTCAGAACTCTGTTTACGTCCATGTCCTCAGAGAATATCAAAGTATTTTTTTACAGCTCTCCGTTATTAATCTTTGTCCTTGGCCTCGGAATAAATTCGTTCGCTTAGCTCCTGGAAGGCTTCAATTTTCAGGGTTTTTCTCTTTCAAAGAAAGTTCTGAACAACGTCTAATGGCGGTTTCCGTTGCTCTCCTAGTAATTTTTTTCGCATAATTTTTTTTATCCATAATCCTTGCCCTAAGATTATCCTTAACTATTTAATCGTCGCAAGTTGTCGCTACTGTCTTGTTCTTGACGCCAATATTGTTTTAAACGTCGTTCAGCGCTTTGGTTTCGCCTAAGCTTTTCTATTTTTAGGTCTCACGCCTGGTATGTCCGTCTATTTTAAGCTCCAGCCGTATGTCATTTATTTTTAGTTCACGCGGGATCTTGTCAGTATTGTTTACCTCCTCCGAGGCTTCCTATTTATATGTACTTTGAGTTTTATCAACATTCAATAGCCTGTAGTTTCATTCCATCAAGATTCTTGGATCTGTTGGAAGTGATTTATAAACGTTTATATAGCTCTGTCATATGTTATGTCATATCACATTAGGACTAAGTGTTCGAGTATATGACAGTTCGGGACTTGCAGTTACCCTATGACTTGGGAAACAACGCCCATACAAACTGCAAAAGTTGGAGGGGCGGGGTGGGTGGAGTGCATTTAACAGATTTTTGCAACCGTTCACTTCCTTTGGCCATTCAAGTGGTATCATATTATTTATGACTGCGTCCCCGCCCGCATGCCAGGGTATGCATGGTGCATTCAACAAAATTCAATTCAGTGTTTAACGTAAGTAAAAATACAAAGAATGTGTTTTGTGAAAACATACGAATGCCCCCGATATTACATGCCACGTGGAGAAAGAGCTTGTCATAAGGATTATGCAGTGAAATATGAGCAAGGATCGGGGTAGTTGTGTCGCAGACTATATGACCGTGAAGGCGCCATTCAGGGGAGAAAGTACGGCCATGCTGTAACGTTTTAAAATTTTTGAAAAAGTAGGTCTAAGTTCAAAATCAAGGTCAAAGCGAGGTCAATAAAGATTTTGGACCTCCCACGGAAAGGTTTGTCATAAGGAAACTAAACTGTCGAAATACAAAACCCTAGTTACTATATCATTCAAAAGTTATAGCTAAGGTTAAACGTTTGTTGATAAAGTAAGGGTCAAACTTCAAGGTCCAAGGTCAAGGTAGGTCAAAAAATTTTGGTACAGCACTGGAACAGTCTTGTAATGAAGAAACATACTTGTCGAATATCAAAAGCCCATATGTACTTTATCATCTCAAAGCTATAGCCATGGATAAAGTTCTTTTGAAAAGAGTCAGGTCCAACCTCAAGGTCAGAAGGCAACATGTTTGGTACCCACTCACGGAAAGGTTCCTTGTGTCAGTATAGTAAACATTACATTGCTGAGATATCAGAATGCCCTAAGTAGTTTACATTGAAAGTTTTATGCTAAGGTTATAAGTTTTTTGAACTGTAGGTCAAATTCTTTCTTGAAGGTCAAGGTCAGGGAGGTCAATAAATGGTTGGTACACGCGGCATGAAGAGGGTACCTTGAGTAATAAGAAGCATACTTGTTGAAATATAAAGCCACTAATTCTTATCATCTCAAAAGTTTAGATTAGCTAAGGTTAAAGATTTGTTGAAAAGTTGAGCGCATATCAAAACACATCAAGGTTAAGTGGTTGCCAAGGATGACTAGGTAACAATTGCCTCTGGTGCTGAACAATAAGGTCTGCTTTCGTTTTCAAAAAAATCAACTTTTTTGGAATTTTTTTTTTTATTTTTAAATATTCTGTCTCTTGAGAAACTCGTATTAAATAAGATTGCATCACAGCGAAAGGTCCTTGTTCATAGGAATATACAGAGATATAAATAACATAACAAAAAAAGTGTAAATCACTATGAGAGGACCTCACAAAGATCGCCATTACCAATTCAACCGTTACTAGCTAAGGGCTTTTTGCTGACTGTTTCATTCTTGTACACAGTTTAGGGTATCCAAGACAAACTAACCAAATGGTTCACCATCATAAAGGAACCAAGCCTATTACCATTAGATTTTGATGTAGCACTTTTCTTGCATGCGAATTGGTTTCTTTACTATGAATGTATTTATAAAACGCCGCTTGTTTTTAAAAAAACGTCAACGTCCTCGGCTCCTGGATAGTATATCGATGCGCAAGGATTTTTACACATGTTTGAAATATTCTGGTCGAAGAATGTCTTCTATACGTAGTACATATATTATAAGACCTAGTTATCAAAAATTAACCATGCCATATTGTTATTAGTGTTTGAAGAATCAGAGCCATAAGTAATCATTCAGGAGGCGTAGTTATAAGAGCAAGATATATGCCCACACTCCGACTTTTAGGATCACGGGGGCATAACAAATCGGAACAACATTTAGTAATTTTACGACATATAATGGTCTATCTTTACTAATATCATACATTTTATGCAATATTTCTCAATTTTATACTTCATGACAAAGGTTTAAATATGAGAATAATCCTAGTATTGTGATTTGGTAGTTACGTTTTTGCAATGCTCAACAGACTACTCAGGTATTTCACTTAAATATGTCCTCTATACCTGGCCAAAAGTCCGATTACATGAATGCGAAGGACTGGCCAATATACTGCAGCTTCGGCTACTAACGTTCGTAGACAAGCTGCTAATTGGGTTAACACATTTTACTTCTGTGACCGCTATTATCATTTGTACGCAGAGCTTCATAGATCTATGTCGACGACAGGACCTTTCTGCTGATCGGTGATTGCGATCGACAAACCAACGATTTGTGTAGTTGATTTTTGGATTCATTTAAAAGATACATATAAACGTAAGATAATATATGATATTTCCCCATCACGATAATAATATCACAAAAGATGATTGCCCATATATAACTGGTAACAATAAAACGCGATTAATTTCAAACCCAAATTTTTACATCTCGAAAATTTTTTCACTTTATTAGGCATGTAAGTTAGTCTCTTATTATGAGGTATCCTAAAAAGTAAAGTATTCTGTTGGCCTATTTTCAAAAAATATCTAGACTCCACTTCGATTTACACTGAATTATTGCTTGCTGACTATAAACGTTAAATCATGTCTTTTCGCTGGTTTCCGAGTAGGGTGATTTTATACAAATAAAGTTTTCTTGTAACAGTATTTTAAGCGAAATTCGAGGAATTGTTGTTTAGGGATTATTAGACCTTTTTACTTGTCCGATTTACGATCTCAACGTCAGGTATCGACGCAGGCTTTTGGTTGTGTGCAATTAATTGTCTGGCCACACGCTCTATGGTTGTAAGAAAAAGAAAACTAACGAGAGTTCTAGGCGTGTATATCGATGTATGCTGTAAAATTTTTCAATCTTTTGCTCTTTGTATTTTAGATTTTTAAACAATTGTATTGAACTTTGTTTACATTTCTAGCATACATGTCGATGGTAAATAAAGTTATATTATGTACTTAAGCGGTTGTCGTCGTGCTTGTAGCACAAACTAAATGTCAGATATATATAAGATTTTGTGACAAGAAGGGTGTGTCTATTTGATACTATTAATATCAGCGCTCACTCTGTCAGACGTTCGTCATCGTGAAGATTATCGTAGACCTCAACTTACCTGTCACGCTAATAGTGTGAGACCACACAGAAACACAGCCTAGTTACCTCCCCCTAGGGTGGAAAGCTCACAAGTCTTTCTACACTACAAACTAGGCATGTTTCACCTTCGCCTTCTCCATATAGAGGAAATTTTCTATGTTCGATTTAGTGGAGTAAGGCTGAAGTTTCGTTGCAAACACTTTGATGGGGCAGCGTTAAGTAAATATATAAATAGAATAATCATCCATACTCTTTTAGCTTTTGTCACTACGTTTATGATGAAATAAGATTCAATCAATCTTTCCGGTCGCTGAGAGGCGAAGATATCTGACGTCTTTCAACTCGGTTTTAGGAATAATTTAAGGACCCGGAACCACTCTGTTGTCTCAATAACACGCACAGACAAATGTATCAAATAGTCCAGTGCTTGTTCAAATATGAACTTCAGCTATGGATTTTCATAGCGATTATTGATTAAGACTATAGCGATGTGAGAATGGTATGAAAGATGGATAACGTGAGACCCAAGACATGCCTATACTTCAGCGGAGACATTTTATTCGATATTTACATATATGAACACGGGTGTCCTACACTTAATGTCGATAACGTTTTCTATGAAAATTTCTCAATTTTTCTGTGAGAAATTATTGACATGTACTATTGTTTTTGCTTCTCGGAATTTTGGTAACGGGAAGAGTTAAGATTTTTATATATGTTCCCAGATTTAACGAGTAGTATTATAAAATAGTAGAATCTCAAGCTCCTTTCACTTCGAGTATCTATTGCCACCTTTCGGAGACAAACTCGCAATCACTTATCGTATTATTATACCGAGCTCCTCGTCATAATGCGGCCACAAAATATGCAGTAACAAGGTCGACGAAGGTGATAGAACACTACCTATATTATAATGCTCTGTGATACAGCTGGAGCAAAATACAACGTGTCTTATGTATAATTATAGATGATTATTATGCATATTGTAAATATTTAAAAATATATTTTCAGTCATTCTACTAAAAATGCGGATCATATCTAACATTGCACTTCAGTTAACACCCCACTGGTTTGACCGATTTTCATGACTTTTTGCATGTGAGTTATCCTCTATATAGAGGTCAGGCATATAAAATGCCGAGAGGATTTGATCGTCAAAATCTACTGTATACTCGTGAAAAGTTCCTGTCAAAAGATAACGACTTATGCTGTCACGCAATTCCACCGGTACATTTTAAATGCTCTAGTCGTGATTTTTGCTCGAGAGTGCTCATTTAATAAGCATTGATACAAATATATATGTATTAAGAGTTGGTTTGGGTTAGATAACATGTAGATTTTCTTAAGTGAGAGACTCGTAATTTACTTTATTGATGTCCTCCTAGCTTACACCCACCTGCTGCAAAGTAATGACTGAGTGAAGTTTCATTTCTGGAGTGGTATTGCTGTCAGCGAGATTAATGCTTACACCTGTTTGCGTAGTACCAAAATCGAGAGATACCTACTCTCTCGCTTTTAGGACAATTTGGTCAATTAGGTGTATTGTATAGAAATTTTTTTGGTTCTCAAAATATAAAGATCAATAGTTCTTCCTTCTGATCGATATATATTATATAGGCAAGTAAGAATTCTATAGGTGATTGATTCAGATTACATCTGTCTATAAGTGTTCTGGGAATATATAAGTTTTTTAATAGACGGCGTTACACAGCAGTGTACCGAATTAGTTATAAAATTGCCACACTTCTCGACTGTTCAATCATTTTCGTAAATCCGATAATGTCGTAGTACCCGTCCAGGAAAAATCAGATACTGCTGGACCTAAAAAATTCAATAAAATGTCTATCTAACCGAGGATAATAAAGAAAAGTTAGTACTATAACATATGATGAATTGTTCTGTTAGAGGGACGGCAGGATGATGAATATACATATTCATGAAGACGAGTGGGCTATCTTAAAATTTACTCCCGCTATTATATTATTTGATATAGAAATATAGTCGTGCAATATCAGTGTCATACCCGATAGATGAATATTTGATATACCGTTGTCTCTTTATACAAGTATTTTCTAGCGAGGAAAAGCGGTTTTGCTATCAGAGATTATCCGGGTAGTCACTTAAATTAAGACATGTGGAGATAATTTGTGTCGAGATGAATTCCATTAGAAAAAGTACGACTCTATATAAAATACCGAAAAAGCCAGAGAGCTTAAGTAGTGGATGGAGCCAAAGCTCTCTTACCTATATGCAGCGACACGATGTATTAATTTAGGTTATGGGATAGGATTATTAATTATAAGAGAGGTTCTCTAGTGTCGAGTGTTGGAAAAATTTCATTTTCTGGGACATTGTAGTGTTACAGTTAAGTCTTATAATATTTTTCTGATGGAAACTTTGGGTAATGAGAGTGAATAGTTATACTCATCGCTTGCATCACGTTACTAGTAAAGTAATGGAATATTGTTGTCATCTATTCGCGAGTGACGCTAATAACTACTTTATAAAATGTCCCCTCATCAGCAGATCAATACCCTGGCTGACCGCTACACTCCTCCTTACCTAAGTTGTCTTCGTTCCATGGGAGAAACGAAACCAGGTTCTTTGCCCCTGGCAGGACTTTCACCTGCAGATTTCTAGGTGTTGAATCAACAGCACCAAAATGTAACAGCGAAGGAGAAAATGCAATGGACCAGAACTTGGGGTATCTACCAAATTTCTTATGACTCATATCCCTCAGAACCTTCCAACTTAGGACGAAAATGACCTTCAATTTCGTAGTTGTTGCCGCGTGACTAACAGCTCTATAGTCTAATCCTTGATGTTAATCTATTATCATGTGTACATATTTCCCCCATTTTCAAAATACATCTAATTCTCAGGAAAACACTGCCGTATATCGATCGACTTGTTACTAAAGCAACTCTATTTAGATGTGAAATGTAATATCTGGTGTTATCTTATTTATAGAGGAGAGCGTATAGTATAAGAACTGCCATAAAGCCGTTTTAAATTTTAAAGAAATCACCATTGCGGTCTAGGTTCGTCGATGAATATTCTAAACTATTTTACCTGTAGGTTTTTTTTCCGGTTTGTCCGCGGCCTAAGGTGTTATCAAGAGATGCGCGTTATGTATAGAGTAGGATGATCAATAAGATAAGCAATTGTGAGAATTGTGCAACAATTATAGTGGGTGGTATCTCAAAGGGGTCTATATAGAGTCGATTAGCCATATATTTTCTTACCGGCTAACATGGAAATAATGAATATGTCATGCTGATATTAGATAAACTAATAATACTCTTTCAAAAGAAAATTATTTTTAGTTGTTGAACACATTTCTTATTTCTCGACTTCCTTAGCCATAACTTAAAAAGATGTTTTTAACTTTGTATGTGTCTATATGTCAGCAAATGGCAGGTATCGGAACCAGAGTATGATCAAGAATTGTTTTTCTGGTTTAAATCACCTCCATATCAGCGACCTCCTTTGAGATGAAGTACAACAAGCCAGATTACCAGAAGTTACATGTGGCCTATGAGACTTGGGGAAAATTAAAGTGATATCCAAGAGCAATGGCCTGTGTTGATTCAGGCTGGACTGTCAGCTACGTTTCCATGCTTAAAAGTCACAGGGTACTAAACATTTCTCAAATACTGGTGATTTTTAACCATCGCTATGAACCCACAGCAGCATTCTGGTAGGTGTTTATAAATTGTCTTTGCAAGATAGAGTCTTTGGAAATTTTTTTATTTTTTTTTGTAATACCGTTTTGATAATGCATGAATTCCCATGACGTCATGGGCTTTGAAGGGAACGTAAGGCCGAGACTGGTTGGTGGGAAAGGTTGTTGAGGAACCAGGATTTGCTGCTAGATACATGAGAGTTCTTCATTATTCTGATCACATAACAACTGGGGAGATGAAAATTTTTGTGCTAATACGTCTATCCTGTCGAAAATATATGGTCTACTTTGTCGTTATTTCAAAAACACTTAATTTTGAATTTTTATGTTTTAGTCTATATTTAAGATAATTTTCTCTTGAGAAACTAAGTTATGGAAATAGATTGCATCACTGATTAACAGAATATATAAAACAAAAATGATAAATGGGGCACGGTTACCAAGTTCTGTGTTACTTTCACTTTGTAATCATTTTTGTTACGGAAACACAATTACGACTAATACAAAACGCTTCATCGGATTTTGAATGATTTTTTTGCAATGCAAATTGTTCTTTTATATGCTGTATTATAACGCCGAGGTTTTGAAAAATTCACTTCCGGTCCAAAAGAATATAGACTTCCGGTTTTAATTTTTATCTGGCGTTTTTCTCAGACATTATATGAGTAACAAATTTTTTTTTGTTAGTGAGATAGACCTATATCTGAGCAATGTAGAGATACCAGCTGTAACTTGGCGACAGTTTAACTATTTAGAGTTAAGGTCCTAACTTCGTTGTTTGAGAAATTCCCATTTCTTCAGTTTTAAGGATTTTTTGTTGGAAGTTTCTGTAGAGAAGTTCAAGTATTATATATGTTCATGTCAGAATGCGAACGAGTTTATACTTCGGCTATACTTGAAAACTCATCAATATTTTACGACATATCCTCTCATGTCATCAGGAAGGAAGACCTTTCGTTGTCGCAACAACAAGCGTGCTAGGTTTAATTATTATTATTATTAATTATTATTATTTCCCTCACTAAAAAATGCAATTACTCAAAAACGGTTTGACCGATTTTCATGATTTTTTGCAGCGTAGATGATTATTATTAATTGTTCGCTCTTAAGTGAAGGTATCTAATAAAAGTATTCGCGTTTCTCTCATCATTATTGTAATAACAGAGATGCTTTCTTCGATGCCGAGTTCCGAGATATACTGCTTCCGGTTAAATTTCGTTGTTCTAGAGTTTTACCGTAAATTATTTGAGTTTTAGGAAATGAGATTTTCAGGATGATAGTCCTAAAATATCTCTTTGTATAACTGCACAGCTCAGGTACTCACAATGCTTTTTTCGTTGAGGCATAATTACTTCCTGTCGAAACATAGAAGAGGGTCTTACATTCCGTTTTTTAGAAACAATTATTCGTCCAAATTTTTTTTAAACCTATTAATTTTTGTTTATTAAAATTTAAAAAGTGAAGGGGTTGTGGGGCTTGGGGAAATGAGTTAGTAATCAAGTGCTATAATATATGAATAACTCGTCTATTGCATATTAGAAATAAATTATACAAGTTTTATAAAAAAACATCGTGGATCACTTTTCGCATATTGAAATCATCTGACGAATTAATCATTCTCGTACTTAACCTAGGTATGTCCAATGTATTATACTTGTTAGTTACTCAAGTTGTTAGAGCCCTAGGAAAAGCGCTGCGCATACTAATATAATCTGTCGATAGATGTAAATAACTTACTATATGATTTATTGTAGGATGAGTTGAACATTGTATTGTAAAGACGATGATTTTTCACTAACAAAAATCTACATTTGAACCCGTCTTATCTTGGAAGTAAATTCACCTCATACTGGGTCCGAATGATGACTCGACCCTTCTCATTGATGTTTTAAAGTTTATGCCTGTCCGTGTGAGAATCGTTTTGTTATTCATCGAATGAAAGAAGTGGATATGGTGTAAATAAGATCAAAGGACATTTTTAGTGACTCGATTAAGAAAACCATAATAATTTCTGTCATGCGTCAAAGGCTTAGCTGAATACCAGCTGGAAGCTCAGGTAAGCTTCTGATCTAACCGCATTTCTGATGTACTGTACTATACTCAGCGACATTCTATTTGATTCCTTAAATAAAAGAGGTTCTCAGCTTTTCGCTGTACTATAAACTTGTTCAAATAATATCATCTCATTTATTTCATTCTGTCTATTTTTCTAATTAAGTCATGGAATTCTGGTACAGGAGAGGAGATTGTATATATCCTCAATAAGTGATTAAAAAGTTTTGAGTTACAAAAAACAAACTGAGAGAGAGACTTACTCTATGTTACGTTTTGCTGGCCTTTATATTTGAAAAAAGAGTCTATCATAGCGAGCGAATGTATTACAATCTCATATTATCAGTCCAAAATTTTCTAGTTTCAGAATTTGGGGATCGCGAGAGACCTTTATTTCGTTCTCGAGTAAAGCGTTCGTACACATAAGATGCTGAAGTACAACGTATCTGAAGATGTCTTTGACGCGCTTCATAGGCTTAACCGGAAATGAAACCTTATAGTGGCTAAGTTTGTATTTTTAAGTGATTTATCATAAATTGTTCTAAGGTCTCTTCAACGCATCTAACAAGCGGAAGCCCCTTTTAAGGTAATGAGGCTAGCATGATATTTGGGAGATTTTTGCCTTCTTAGTTTTATTTATTCAAGGTGTCGCATCAGTCTACAACGGAAGACCATCACTAGTGATATGTGATGATGTGGATATTTCTTTATTAATGTGTAATAAACAGTACATATCAATCGTTGAAGACCTTATCAGCTGGATGTATTGTCTCTTTTTAATTTGATACATTCATTATGTGATAGTAACTTCCTATTTAGTGAGTGTTTCTGAGCCCTATCACTAAATAAGGCAATTACTCAAAAACAGAGTGTTGAGTACCACCGATTTTCTATTCAGAGTTTTTTTTCCCTATAAGCACTAGTAAGTTCACGTTCTCTATAGGACAGAAGCGTATCGAGTAAGAGAAACCGAGGTTTTTTAAACCAAAAATAAACTAACTCTTCTCTATTCCGGAACTCCAGAGCATACTAGCTTCAACCAGGTTAAATTAAAGGTCGAGTAATATCTTCGCAGCAGTTGTGTTCATATCGTAAAATTATTTGAGTTAAAGGAAGAAAAAGAATTCTTCATGTTACAGGAATTGAAATAGAACTACTACATGATCTGGTACGACTACGTCAGGTATCACGCTTAGTTATGAATGTGCCAATCAAAATCTTGATTCCTGTTCAAGAAAAATAAGAGGTCTAGGTTAGACTCCTTTCATTCGTTTGTCTTGAGAAACTTTTTCAAAATGATATTGTTGATAACTTTTTTTTCGTTTTTCTTATTTGTATTAATAATAAAAATCTTTTTCTTGAAATGGATCATACTTCATTATTGTGTAATCTATTATAAAATGTAACATATTTGACAGAAATTCAGTACTGTAATCGCATAGAATAATAAGTAAGTTTATTTACAAAATGGTCAACGGTAGTTAATAATGACCGAATTCTCGACGTTCGTCTGCTACTTTCACTTTGGTAAAGTATCAAGTGGTACCCGCGCAATAGACAGTTACTAATAATCAACAATTGCCTCGATACGATTTTGTATGATATGTTTTTTGTCGGTGAGTTATTTGATATCTTCAGTAATGAGGACGAGTTTCATAAAACTGAGGGTCCAATCGTTCCGCCTTATTTTTCAGAAGAAATTTCACTTCCGCGTTCCGATCACAGATATCGTATACTCTTGGTTTAGTAAAAAGTTTATCGCGGAGCGTCCCGACGTTTATTTCATGAGATCTACTATTGGTGTAAAAGTAAGTTATCGAAATTTTCAGTGATGATAGACCTATATCTC
>CAJDSM010155795.1:0-16553 GCA_903981925.1 Ostrea lurida
TCTCCCCGCTACCGGATTTTCATGTTATCGTAGTCTTATCTTCTTAACTGTTCGAGTCCTGTCGTCCCTCTTCGCTTTGGCCCCCATTCGTCGCTCTGCCCCCTCTCCCCGGCATAACCTGGAACTTTGTTTTTCTGGATCTTTTGCTTCACACAGGGTAGGCCCTCCGTACTGGCATTTGTCCTCGTCCGCGACCTTCCTACTGTCGTCGCTGTTCTCGGTCCTGCGCCTTCCAGTTGGATGACCAAGTCCCTCCGTGCTCGAACGTTCAGCTCCATAGTTGGAATATCTTGCCCCACTTTACTCATGGCTTTTGACGACTCGGGTTTTACCTGTCGTGCTTTCTTCTCACATTGGAAGTGCTTTTGCAACTTACTTGTCCTCTCTACGTGCCTTCTTGCAGGTTCATCCTTTTAGTCTTCGTTTCCCTTTAATATCCTCGTACGACACTCATTGACCCATACCCAAACGTTGTTCTGTCTGTGGAGGGGGTGAGGCATTTTTAGCCGCAGTTCATCCTAGTCCTGTTACCGGCTTCCGTGACCAGTTCCCGACTTTCACCTCGGTCTCTCTTTCTCTGTGGTCCTGCTTGCTCTACTGCCCGGGCCCCCACCCGCATACTCGGCTCCCGTGATCCGTCTTTTACTGCCTTCTAAGCCTCTTTCAAGGTAACCACTGTTGAACTTTTGGCTTTTGTAAACGACGGGGGAAGGGGGGGCGGTGGGGGGGGGGCGTCTCATCCAAGGCTGGTCGTGTGTAACGGCTGGTGTTTTGGGTTTTCTCCGAATCCCTGCTGCTGGCTATCCTTGCATTTCATGGCACCAAACACTTCCTGTCGTCTTCTTTCTCCCTCTTCTTGCTGTTTAGGCCGTCAACGTGTTCTTTTCGAATTGCCGCCGGCGTTTGTTGTTGCGTCCTACCAATCAATAGCTGTTTCTAATTGTGCTAGGTGTCTTCTCACTCCGGTTTTCTTCAAACAGTTTACTCTTATGCATTATGTCCAGACCACTGCTCCGCAGACTACGCTACTCTTCGCCCTCACCACTGCTCCTCCTTCCAAGTCAGTGTTCATACCCCCATCCGATGACTTATTTGTATGTTCTGGACCCCTCATCCTCCTTACTTCTAACTGGCGAAGTTATGGTTTGGCGTGTTCACGAACTCTGATGCGGCACGTTTGGGCATAATCTTTACATTTCATGTTTTTGGCGTGCATCATTCTTATTTGACGCTGCCCAGCGGCTTGTGTGCCTTTCCGGCTTTAACGTGAACGATACCCATTAGCAGCATCGTATTTTACTGTATGCTTTTCTGTTTAGCATGTTGCCACTTACCTTGTCCTTTAGTCAATTTGCGTTCACTTGCTTCTCGTTAAAGTTTCTTCCCTCATACTTATACTACGTCTTACTGGCGGCACTCATTTTGTTTCGCGCCGGTATACTGTTGGTAGTAAATCTGTATCCAAATCCGCGCATACCACGCCCAGATACATGTTTCAGCCGCCTGTAAGCATCTATCGTGGTTTTAATATTCACTCAATATTTGTATCAATAGTTGTCAATTATTAAAATATTGAGCTCTTCTAATGTTTATCGTAAATTAATTCTAATTGTACATATTGATAATCTCCTTTCGTGGCTTGTAACGGTAGTCCTGTAGGGGATAACAAGTAATTGTTGTGTGGGAATCTGTGTGGAAGATATTGTTAATATCTACCGTAGCTAGAGGGTCACTGAGTTGGGTAGAAGGCCTGTACAAGCATATTTCATTGGTTAATCTTAGTCATTTGATTCTACTAACTGGAGGTGTAGGTATGTAGATGTAGTTCTAGCTACAATACTATTGGCAGATTTCTCTGATGCAAGGTAAGTGTGTACGGCGGTCAGACATTTGAATATTGGGTATCGATACATTGATAGAACTAAGTGGGTGAAACTTATAGGTTGAGACTTACTTTACTATGTGGGTGAGTGACGATATAAATCAATTTGTTACGAAATACTCCTATCCGGCACTGGAGTTGAGTGTGGACAACCAATAAACTTGTATTTCTGAAAATAATTAGCCTATGCGAGATTATTTTACAGGACTTGGTATATAGGCCTTGGCGTAGTTGGTCAATATTCGTTCACTCATACTTATATAATCAAATTGATCTGAAAAATACTTTAGTCTGTATTCATATAAGAAGGAAATAGAAGATATAATTGATATAATTTAATTGTTTAGTTAGAGAATGGTAATCCTGTAAAATTATGATGTGCTTGAGATTCAGAATTACCTAAGCAAGCCCGTGCTATTTGGGGTCGGTAGGGATGCTAGTTACGAATATTATCTCAATGCTTGTAACTCGTTATTGTATAGCACTACATTAGTTCTATATCATATAGGCCCTTAGTTCTTGGAAGCGGTGAGATTAAAGATTTCTATACCAACAGAGTAAGAATGTGAAACAATGTGTTAAAGTGTAAATCAATGTTCCCTAAGTAAGTGACGATAGTACATTATAATTTCGAGTGTGATAGGGCGCAAACACTGGCGCTTGCGCGGACATTAAAATGCGAAGGGCAGGATCAGTGTTGCTGTCTAATGTAGAAATAAAAAAAATAAATCAAAGCATTAGGCTTGCTGACCGGGTGTAGTCACTAATACCCGCACTTGATGCCCGTTAGTCGAAACGATAAATAATAGTAAAGCGGCGGTTAGGTAGAGCGATGGTCAAATCTAAACGTAATGGAAATGAAATGAGCTAGTACTGAACAAAGAGGGTATTGTATAAAGAGTCGAGGCGAACTAACAACGTAATAGCAATTCGATGCTGATGGCATGGGGGGTTTTACTTCACGTATTGCGGGAAATTTTCGATTTTAAGATGTCATAAGGCGATTTCGGGCAAATTCTATATCAGGTAGTATACAGGGATGTAAATGATCCTTCGTTGCGATTTACAAATTATGTGACTAAGTCATTCAGTATGCTTGAACTAGATTGTGTTTCTAATATCGCCATTGTTGTTATAAGAATATTCTGGTCAGTTTTCCTGACTAGATTTGAGCGAGGGTAAGTGTCTGGTGGGGAGCGTACAGTCCGTTTAACTTGTGATATTCGAACTGAATGAGAAGGGCTCACGAGGCTGTGTTGAACGGTCAGCAGAGGATGCTGTTACTCCTGCCATGGCACCGCTGATCTGAGCCTTGGCTTGTCAGGAGCGTCGTGTTGCCTTATCACGCGATTTTGTATATTGTTTTTTGGATTATGCGATGTACGGTTGACACAATTGATTAAAATGTTAACTTCGCCTTTTTGTATCAGACAATCTAACTCATTGGAACTGCACCTCTATATCTTTGTGAAACGAAGGTCACCATAAAATATCTCTCAAAGGAACGACAACTGAAAGTCTTGTAAAATGTACATGTATATGATTGACAAGATGACAGTAGTGTAAAACATGGCTTATAGTTCGTGATTTTACCGTGATTTATCAAAATATTAAGCATCGAGAGTCTTCTCGGGGAAACGATGTTAACAATGTGCAATAAAAGCCCGCAAGCACCTTCGTAGAGTACTAGATCAATTTCGCCACGATTGACATAAGAGAGAAATTCAAAGATATGTTGGAATGAATAGAAGAAATAACCATGTGAAAGTATTATTAAAAATAATTTACATGTACAGCACTGTGTTAATTCTTAAAATCATGATCCCCGGAAGGCAATATAGTGTTACAGAAACTCCTAAGCAGTAAGGAATCTTCTCTTGAGAAATATCAAAGTAATTGATTGATTATTTATTGTTTTACGTCCCACCGAGAATATTTCACTCGTATGGAGACGTCACCAATGCCGGTGAAGGGCTGCAAAATTTAGGCCTATGCTCGGCACTCAGGGCCTTTGAGCAGGGAGGGATCTTCATCGTGCCACACCTGCTGTGACACGGGGCCTCGGTTTTTCCGGTCTCATCCGAATGATCGCCCCATTCAGTCGCCTCTTACGACACGCAGGGGGATGCTGAGGACCTATTCTAACCCGGATCCCCACGGGTCATATACCAAATTGTAAACTGATATACGTATATGCAAGCATTATTTTGTTAGATTTAATTAAGAAGTTCAAATTAAAGGAAAGTACAAGGAAAGAAGCCAAAATTCTTATATAGTAATGCACGTGCTGAGAGGAGAACTAAATGTCCTATGTTTTAGGGTACATTCAAGTTTGTTGAGTATCTTATTTTTAGTTGAATTATTTCACTATTGATATATTTATATAGCTTCTCTTTTTTTTAGCCTTTTTTTAAGTTGCTGTTGGGTTTTTATTTGTGCTGTTGTCTTTTTTGTTTTTGTTTTTTTTAATATATTTTATTTTTGTTGTTGTTTCTTAGGTTTGTTTGTTTGTTTGGTGTTTTTTGCTTTGGTTTGTTTTTTAGGTCACCTGAGTCACTCACTCAGGTGACCTATTGCAATTGGTCGTCGTGCGTTAACAATTGAATAATTTTAACTTCTTGATATTTACCAATCCAATTCTTTTCAACTTTGGTATGAAGCATCTTTGGAACAAGGGGCACATACATTGTAAATATCAGGACTTGCACCCATGGGGGCAGGGTAAAAAGTGACAAATTTTCAAAAATCATCTTTACAACCGCACATGTCTGAGAGAAACTATACGCATAGTGATGTTGAGCAGGAAAACCTCTACCAAAATTGTAAATTTGGTGATCCCCGGGGTTGGGGTTCTAATCCCAGGACGGGGCCAAACTTGGTACATAGCGTTTACATGTAAAACATTTGAATAACATCTTCTTTAATGCTATTGATATGAAATTAAAACTAAATGGATATTTGGAATGAGCAGGGAGTTTTCTATTACAATTGTGAATTTCGTGATCCTACGGGTGGGGGTTTTGGTGTTAGAGTGGGGACCAAATGGTCATTGATGAAATGTCTTAACAATTGAACATTTTTTTTCTTTTTCTTGATCACTATGATTCCAATTCTTTTCAAATTTGGTATGACGCATCTTTGGGTTAAGGAGGACATGAATTGTAAATACGAGGACTCTTTCACCCCAGGGGCCTTAGGGGTGGGGCAAAAGTGACTAATTTTCAAAAAATCTTCTTTACAACTGCACATGTCTAAGAAATTTTAAATACACTGTGATATAGAGCAGGAGGGCAACTACCAAAATTGTAAATTTGGTGATCCCCGGGGTAGGGGTTCTGACCCCAGGGGACTTGGTACATAGTGTTTATATGTAAACATATGAATAACATCTTTAATATCATTCATGTTAATTTGAAACGAAATGGATATTTGGAATGAGCAGGGAGCGTTTTATCATAATTATACCCTCGGCAACAAAATTAAGGGGAGGGGGGGGGGTATACTGAAATCGGGTTGTCTGTCCGTCCGTCTGTCTGTGGATGCAATGGTTTTTGGACTTTAAATTGTTATCCTTTCCACTTTGAATCACCGCATGATACATATAGACTACTTATGGGACAAAGATGTTCCTATATGTGATCAAATCAAAGGTCAAGCGCACTGGACATCAAAGTAGCAATATGGTTTCCAGTATCAAAATCATTATCCTTTCTACGTCGAGTCACCATGTCATACATAAGGACTACCCATGGGATGAAGGTGTTCCCTATTGAATTTTGGGTCAAAAGGTCAAGCACACTTGACATTAAATTCTATCTAAAATTCACATTTTGAAATAAGATAACTATAGATTACATATTCAGGCTTAAATGCAAAACATGAGATGTTCAATATGGGTAATGATACTCAGGTGACCGTTACGGCCCGTGGACCTCTTGTTTGTTATTCATTTCATGTATTTGGAACTATTAAGAGTAGAAAAAAATTATTCAAGAAATGAATTTCATTTTGCAAAATACACGAGAGTAGTATTGGTATGAAAGACGACGCTTTAAGCCAGCAAGTTAGCGCATTCTGAAAAGTATGCTGTCCTGAAGCGTTGCAGTTCATATCCTTATGTATTTTTCAAAATGAAATTTATTTCTTGCAACTTATTTACATTTCACTTTCATTTTTAATGAAATTTCTAGCCCTTGGAATAGAGGTTCTACATTTATCAAGATTCATAAATTGTTCAAATTCATGAGGAAATGCCTATCATTTCAATTAATAAAAAATGTCGAAGGCAAAAACATTGCAATTGTAAATATTTGGAAAATTAATATACCCCGGTATTTGAAAATCCTTTTGAACACAGATCAGAGCTACTGTTTATAGAAAAACAAATTGAAAAGATGTATTGTTAGATCAATTTTTTTCTAATGATGACGTCTTAGTCGGGCCATACTAGCAGCACTCCAAAATATGAGATGCAGGAAGAAAAAACTGTAAACGTGACATACTGAGCAAACTACATGTATACTATGAAATGGCCGTCAGCGAGAGATACAAATGAGGCGTCCGGATACATGCATTAGAGTGAAATACTGATGCGTCCGGATAAGTACATTGACGTCAGTGTGAGATGTTAATGAGGCGTCAGGATAAATACATTGACTGTCAGTGTGAGTTTAATGACGCGTTTAGATAAATGCATTGATCGTCAGTGAGAGATGTTAATGACGCGTTTAGATACATTGACCGTCAGTGTGAGAGTCTAATGACGCGTCTAGATTGATTGATTATTGATTGATTATTGACTGTTTTACGTCCCACCGAGAATATTTCTGTCATATGGAGACGTCACCATTGCCGGTGAAGGGCTGCAAAATTTAGGCCTATGCTCGGCACTCGGGTCCTTTGAGCAGGGAGGGGTCTTTAGTAAGTAAGTAAAAAAGTAAGTAAATTTTATTTAAAGTCGGTACTATATACATATAACAAAAAACACAAGCTCTGTATAGCTAACATTTCGACTAAGGGCTCACGGCGGGTGTGACCGGTCAGCAGAGGATGCTTACTCTTCCATGGCACCTGATCCTACCTTCGCTTTTGTCGGAGGTCCGTGTTGCCCTACACTCGATTTTGTATATGTTTTTTGGATTATGATTACGTTTGACACAATGTTAACTTCGCCTTTTTGTATCCACACCTGCTGTGACACGGGACCTCGGTTTTTCCGGTCTCATCCGAATGACCGCCCCATTCAGTCGCCTCTTACGACACGCAAGAGGATGGTGAGGACCTATTCTAACGGACGGGTCTGCGTCTAGATAAATACATTGTCAGTGTGAGATATTAATGACGCGTCTATATAAATACATTGACCGTCATTGTGAGATGATAATGACGCGTCTAGATAAATATATTGACTGATAATGTGAGACGCTAATGACGCGTCTATATAAATACATTGACCGTCAGTGAGATATGTTAATGACGCGTTTAGATAAATACATCGATCGTCAGTGTGATATGTTAATGAGGCGTCTAGAGAAGTACATTGACTGTCACTGTGAGACACTAATGATGCGTCTAGATAAATACATTGACTGTCGGTGTGAGATACTAATGAAGCGTCTGGATAAATACATTGACCGTGTTAATGATTGATTGCTTATTTACTGTTTTACGTCCCACTCGAGAATGTTTCACTCATATGGAGACATGAGGCGTCTAGATCAATACACTGCAGCTAAATGCTGTAAGTGTGAGATACTGAGAGGTTCGGGTAAATACATTGGCCGTCAGCGTGAAATGATAATGACGTGCCTAGATAAATACATGTACACAGACCGTCAGTGAGAAATACATTGTTCGTCAGTGTGAGGCGTTAATGAGGCGTCTGGATAAATACATTGACCGTCAGTGTGAGATACGTATGACGTATCCAGATAAATACATTGACCGTCAGTGTGAGATACAAATGACGCGTCTAGATAAATACAATGACCGTCAGTGTGAGACTTCCAGATAAATACATTGTCAGTGTAATATAGTAATGACGTGTCCGGATATTAAATACATTGACCGCCAGTGTGAGATACTAACGATGAGTCTGGATAAATACATTGAGCGTCAATGTGAGATACTAATGATGCGTCTAATACATTGACCGTCACTGTGGGATGCTAATGATGCGTCTAGATCAATATATTGACCGTCACTGCGAAATGCTAATGACGCGTCTAGATAAATATATTGACCGTCAGTGTGATACTAATGACGCTTCTAAATAAATACAGTGACCGTCGCTGTGAGATACTAATGACGCGTCTAGATAAATACATGTACATTGACCGTCATTTACCATGCTAATGACACGTCTAGATAAATACATTGACCGTCACCGTGAGATGCTAATGACGCGTCTAGAAAAATACATTGACTGTCACTGTGAGATGCTTATTAGGTGTCCGGATAAATTCATTGACAGTCAATGGAAGATATAAATAAGGCGTCATGATAAATGTATTAGACGTAAGTATGAGATACTATTGGAGAAGTGGTGTATCTAAAGTATATACATGTATTTCTGTATGAGAAGGTTGTCTCATTCAACTTTGACGTCCCAAGGCCTGCTGTTGAAATATTCAAAGAGAGAAACTTTTCTTTAGCAGAGATGGGGTAATCGTAATCTGTAAGCGTCAGGATAAATACATTGACTGTCAGTGTGAGTTTAATGACGCGTTTAGCCATAAAATGCATTGATTCGTCAGTGAGAGCGATGTTAATGCGACGCGTTTAGGATACATTGACCGTCAGTGTGAGAAGTCTAATGACGCGTCTAGATTGAGTTGAATTATTGATGATTATTGGTTTACGTCCCACCGAATATTATCTGGTCAAATACGTGGAGACTCACCATTGCCGGTGAAGGGCTGCAAAATTTAGGCCTATGCTCCCGGCACTGTCCTTTAAGCCAGGGAGGGGTCTTAGTAAGTAAGTAAAAAAAATAAGTAAATTATATTAAAGTCGGTTACTAATAAATATAACAAAAAACACAGCTCTGGTATAAGCTAGACATTTCGGACTCAGGGCTTCCAACGGGCGGGTGTGACCGGCAGCAGAGGATGCTTACTCTCTCACATGGCACCTGATTCCTACCTTCGCTTTTGTCGGAGGCCGTGTTGCCCTTACACTCGATTTTGTACTAATGTTTGGTTATGATTACGTGACACACAATATGTAACTTTACGCCTTTCTTGTATCCACACCTCTGTGAACGGGACCTCAGGTTTTTCCCGTCTCATCACGAATGACGCCCCATTCAGTCGCCTTCTTACGAACACGCAAGGGATGGTGAGGACCTATTCTAACGGGACGGGGTCTGCGTCTAGATAAACTACATTGTCCAGTCTTGAATAATTAATGACGCGTCATATATAAAATACATTGACCGTCATTGTGAGATGATAATGACCGCGTGGCTAGATAAAATAATTGACTGATAAATGTGAGACGCTACATGAAGCGTCTAGTATAAATACATTGAATCCGGTCAGTGAGATAATGTTTAATGGACAGCGTTTTAGATAAATACATCGATCGTCAGGTGAACTGTAATGAGGGCGTTCTGAGAAGGTTAAAAAACACCCCCCCCATTGACTGTCCACTTGAGACACTAATGATGCGTTAGATAAATACATTGACTGTGGTGTGAAGATACTAAATGAAGCGTCTGGGATAATACATTGACCCCGGTGTTAAATGATTGATTTGAGGCTTATTACTTGTTTACGTCCCACTCGAAGAATGTTTCACTCATATGAGACATGAGGCGTCTAGATCAATACACTGCAGCTAAAGCTGTAAGTGTGAGAGGGGTACCTAGAGAGTTCGAGGTAAAATACATTGGCCGTCAGCGTGAAATAGAGATAATGACTGCTAGAACAAACATGTAACCACAGACCGTCGTAGAATACATGTTCGTCAGTCGTGAGGCGTTAATGAGGCGTCTCGGATAAATACAATTGACCGCTCAGGTTGAGATACGTATGACGTATCCAGATAAATACATTGACCGTCAGTGTGAGATACGCAAATGACGCGTCTAGATAAACAATGACCGTCACGTGTGAGGACTTCCAGATAAAACACATTGTCAGTTGTAATTATGCTAACTTGACGTGTCGGATATTCAAATACATGACCGCACGTGTGAAGATACTAACGATGTCTGATAAATACATGAGCGTCAATGTGAGATACTAATGATGCGTCTAATACATTGACAGTCACTGTGGATGCTAATAGATGCGTCTAGATCAATATATTGACGTCACTGCGAAAATGTAATGACGCGTCTAGATAAATATATTGACCGTCAGTGTGATACTAATGACGCTCTAAATATAATACAGTGGACGTCGCTGTGAGATCTAATACGCGTCTAGTAAATAATGTACATTGACCGTCATACCAATGCTAATGACACGTCTAGATAAAACATTGACCTCACGTTGAGATGCTAATGACGCGTCTAGAAAAAAATACATTGACTGTCACTGTGAGATGCTTATTAGGTGTCCAGGATAAATTCATGACAGTCAATGGAAAGATATAAATCAAGGCGTCATGAAAAGATATTAAGACGTAAGAGAGATACTATTAGGGAAGTGTGTGTATCTAAATATATACATAGTATTTCTGTACTGAGAAGGTTGTCTCATGCAACTTTGAGTCCCAAAGGCCTGCTGTTCGAAATATAAAGAGAGAAACTTTTCTTTAGCAGAGATGGGTAATCGTAATCTGTATCGTAATCAGCTGTAATTTGCATTACTTTTTCAAGTAGATCAAATGTTAACTGTAATCGGTGTTTTTTAGAACAATGTAATGAATCGATTACATAATTTACCCTGTAATCATGAATTACAATTTAGAATTACTTTTTAGGTCCACCTGAGTAAACTTCAGGTGACCTTTTTGCAAGTTGGTCTTTCGTCGTTACAATTGAACATTTAACTTCTTCCTTGTAACCCACCATCCAATTCTTTTTCAAATGGTATGGACCCAGTGGGGTCCGGGTTAGAATAGGTCCCTAGCATCCCCTTGGCTGTCGTAGAGGCGACTGAATGGGGCGGTCATTCGGATGAGACCGAAAAAATCCGAGTCGTCATAGCCAGGTGTGGCACGAAAAAATCCCCCCTGCCAAAGGCCCTGAGTGTCGAGGCATAGTAGGCCTGAAATTTTGCAGCCCCTTCACCCAGTGGTACGTCCCATATGAATGGAAATTCTCGATGGTACCGTATAAACAATAAATAATCAATCAATCAATCAAATTTGGTATGAAGCATCTTTGGGACAAAGGACACTTAAATTGGTAACATTTCAGGTCTCTTACACCCGTGGCCTTGTGTTGGGCTAAAATGCCCAAATTTTCAAATCTTCTAAACAACCGCACAGTCTGCGAGAAACACAAAGCATAGTGATGTAGAGGCAGGAAGGCCTTTACCAAATTTGTAAATTGGTGATCCCTGGGGTGGAGGTTCTGACCCAGCGGGGCCAAATTTGGACATGATGTTAGTTAACAATGGACATTTTGAACTTCTTGAAACCACCAGTCCTCTTCAATTTGGTAATGAAGATCTTATGGGGAAAGGGCAACATAAATTGTAAATTCAGGTTCTTCTGCCACCTTGGGGCGGGCCAAGTACCAATTTTCAAAATCTCTTACAACCACACAGTCTGAGAGAAACCAAACGCATAGTGATGAGAGCAGGAAGGCCTTACCAAAATTGTAAAGGAGTAGCCCACGAAGGGTGGAAATCTGCCCCCAAAAGATAAAGAATTAAGTGGAAATTTCAACAAATTTATTCTGCAAAAATGAATAGCCATGTATGCATAGATCTATCAGGGTGATAAATTTTTTGGAGTTTTGCATTGGTTGTCATCTAAGATTAATGCCCCAAACATGGTAAATAATATTCATACCAATCCAAAAATTTGCTAAATCACCACATGTGTGATAAACGAAAAGTTCGTTATAGAGCATAAGGCTTGGACAAGAAGATCGTTAAACAAAATCGAACCTTCCTGGCATCATATTTAAACTGGACAAAAAATAATAAAATTGTCCAAGGGCTGTGCTCTGTAACAATTTTCGTTTTACACATAAATGGGTGATTTAAGGCAAATTCTTGCATTATGAATATTCATTACTGTTTGGGCACTAAATTTTAGATACACCTAACTAAACCCAAAATTTTATCACCCCTGATAATCTAATCATAATGGGCAATTATTTTTGCAGAATAAAATCGGTTGAAATTTCATTTTAATTTTTACATTTTCTTGGGCAGATTTCCACCCTTCGTGGGCCCCTAACTCCTTTGTGATCCCCTGGGGTAGGTTCTGACCTAGGGTGGGGCCCAAATTTGTACATAATGTCGTTAACAATGACATTAACTTCTCTTGCATAACACCAGTCCAATTCTTTTCAAATGTATGAAGCATCTTTGGGATAAGGGCACATAAATTGTAAATTTCAGATCCTTGCACCCCTGGGGCCTGGGTGGGCAAATGCCCAAAAGTGACCAATTCAAATCTTTTACACAACCGCACATGTCTGCGAAAACCAAATGCCATAGTTTGATGGTAAGAGCAGGAAGGCCTTTACCAAAAATTGTAAATTTGTGATCCGGGTAGGGTTCTGACCCACAATTTGTACATAATGTCTGTTATACCAATTTGAACATTTTTAACTTTTTTGTTAACCATTAGTTCCAATTCTTCATATTGGTATGAAGCATCTTGGGTGTGGCAAGGGGCACATAAATTGTAAATGTCAGGTTCTTTGCACCCCTTGGGCTTTGCGGTGGCGGGCAAAAACTCCTCCAAAGCTGACCACTTTTCAAAATCTTTTTACACGCACATGTCTGGAGAAACCAAATTGCATAGGATGTAGAACAGGAAGGCCTTTACCAAAATTCAGTAAAATTTGGTGATCCCCGGGGTAGGGGTCTTACCCCAGGGGGGTGCGGGGACCAAACCTGGTAACATAGTGTTATATGTAAACTTTTTGAAAAGGCATCTTTCCAATGCCTATTTATATTAATGTGAACTAAATGAATATATAGAATGAGCAGGGAGCCTTTTATTATACATGCTAATTGATACCCCTGCCAACAAGTTGGAGGGGTTTTTTACTTGGTATCGGGTGTCTGTCCATCCGTCTGTAGACAGAATAGTTCCCAGACTTTATGCTAGCCTTGCCATATCGTGTCATATGGTCTACCCATGGGACAAAGGATTGGGTTCAAAAAGGGCAAATGTCAAGCACACTGAACTCGAAGTAACGATATTGTGTCTGGGCTTAACGAGCTTTATCCATTCTGGCCTAGAGTTACTTGTATCATACATGTACATATAGAGTACTCATTAGGATGAAGATGCTTCCTTGTGAATTTGGGGTTCAAAAGGTGAAAACCAAGTGCACTGACATCAAAGAGCAGTAGGTTTCTGGTTCTAGAGCATTATCCTTCTAACGAGATCACATATATCATACATATATTTATGTTCCATAGTTAATATGAACTGCCAGGTAGCCTTTGCTTGTTTACTATAAAGGCAGTAAAACAGGACAGCAATGTGAATTGAAAAAATGTCAGTTTATTATGTAAATTGACGAAAGTTATATAACAGAAAAACATGCGGGGATTCAAGATTGGCTCGAAAAACCAAAAAATAAGAACAATATCTACAATGTATCACATAGGGTGTGATTATGCCATCTGATCCCCAACAACACATTAGGCAATTTAAAAATAGAGCTGGCCTGGATCAATAACAGCAAGGCTTACCTGGCACGTTCATATGTAACTTATGGAACATAAATATATGTATGAAATAGTGACTACTCGGTAGAAGGTACATGCTCTAGAACCCAGAAACCATACTGCTACTTGATGTCAGTGCACTTTGACCTTTCACCATTGACCCCAAATTCAAAGGAAACATCTTCATCTATGAGAGTACTCTATATGTACATGTATGATACAGAACTCTAGGCAGAATGGATAAGCTCTTAGCCCAGACACAATATCGTTACTTCACTGTTCCAGTGTCTTGACTTTGCCTTTGAAACCCAATCCTTTGTCCCATGAGGTAGACATAGACACCGACTATGGCAGGCTAACACTAAAAGTCTGGGGAACTATTCTGTCTAACAGTACGGATGGGACAGACAACCCGATACCAGTAACAACAACCCCCTCCCACTTTTGGCAGGGGATAATTACATGTATAATAAAGGCTCCCGGCTCATTCTATATATGCATTTAGTTTCACATTAATATAAATAGCATTTGGAAAAAGATGCTTTTCACAATGTTTCTACATATAAACACATGTACCATGTGGATCCCCCACCCCCCTGGCGGTAAGAACCCCTACCCCGGGGATCAGCCAAAATTTACAAAGTTTTGTAAGGCCTCCTGTTCTAATCACTATGCATTTGGTTTTCTCAGACATTGTGCGTTTTGAAAGAAGATTTTTGAAAAGGTGGTCAACTTTAGAGCAGTTTTTGCCCCGCCACCCAAGGCCCAGGGGTTCGCAAAGAGACTACATTACATTTATGTGCCCTTGTCCCAAAGAGCTCATACCAAATTTGAAAAGAATGTTGGACTAATGGTTAACAAAAAAAGTAAAAAATGTTCCAATTGTTAACAGACATTAGTACCAAATTCTGTGGGGGTCAGAACCCTTACCCAGGATCACCAGAAATTTACAATTTTTGGTAAAGGCCATTCCTGCTCTACATCACTATGCATTTGGTTTTCTCGCAGACATGTGCAAGGTGTTTATAGAAGATTTTTGAAAAATTGGTCATTTGGCAATTTGCCCACCCCAAGCCCCAGGTGCAGAGATCTGATAATTTACCAAATTATGTGCCCCTTATCAAGATGCTCAACCAAATTTGAAAGAAGAATTGGACTGGTGTTTATCAAGAAGGAAGTTAAAATGTTCAAATTGTTAACGGACATTATGTACCAAATTTGGCCCCACCTAGGGTCAGAACCCCTACCCCAGGATCACCAAAGGAGTAGGCCCACGAAGGTGGAAATCTGCCCAAAAAATAGTAAAAATTAAAATGAAATTTCAAACAGATGTATTCTGCAAAAATAATTGCCCATTATGATAGATTATCAGGTGGGTTGATAAAATTTGGGTTTACATAGGTGTATCTAAAATTTAGTGCCCAAACATACATGATTATTCATAAAATTGCAAGAATTGCTTAAATCACCCCATTTATGTGATAAAACGAAAATTTGTTACAAGAGCACAGCCTTGGACCAATTATTTTTTGTTCAGGTTTAAATATGTGCAGGAAGGTTCGAATTAACATCTTCTTGGTCCAAGCGCTGTGTGCCTATAACGAATTTCTTTTTAGTCACAAAAATGGGTTGATTTAAGCAAATTTTTGGTTGTATATATGTTTTACCATGTTTTTGAGGCATTAAAAATCTTAGATACACCAATGCAAAACTCCAAAAATTTATCACCCTGGATAATCTTCCATACATGGGCTATATATTTTTGCAGAATAAAATTGTTTGAAATTTTCACTTAATTTTTATCTTTTGCAGGGGCAGATTTCCACCCTTCGTGGGCCACTCCTTTACAATTTTAGGATAAAGGGCGCTTCCTGCTCTACATCACTATGCGTGTGGTTTCTCCAGACATGTGTGGTGTAAAGAAGAGTTTTGAAAAATTGGTCACTTTTGCCCCGCCTCCAAGTGCAAAAGACCTGAATTTACAATTATCGTGCCCTTTTCCCATAGATGCTTACATTACCAAAATTGAAAAGAATGACTGGTGGTTTATCAAGAAGTTCCAAAATGTTCCATGTTAACAGACACATTGTACCAAATTTTGGCCCCGCCCCTGGGGTCAGAACCCCTACCCCAGGGATCACCAATTTACAAATTTTGGTAAAGGCCTTCCTGCCTCTACATCACTATGCATGGTTTCTCGCAACATGTGCGGGTTGTTAAGGAGATTTTTGAAGATTGGGCAATTTGCCCCACCCCCAAAGCCCCAGGGGTGTAAGAGACCCTGAAATTACAATTTAGTGTCCTTGTCCCAAAAGATGCTTCATACCAAATTTGAATGATTGATTGATATTAATTGTATACGTCCACTCGAGAATATTTCATCATATGGAGGACGCTCACCATTGCCGGTGAAGGGTGCAAATTTAGCCTATGTCGACACTCAGGTCCTTTGAGCAGGTGAGGATCTTTTGCGCCACACCTGCTTTGTGACACGGGGACCCGGGTTTTTTTCGGTCTATCCGAATACCGCCCCATTCTAGTCGCCTCTTTACGACACGCTAAAGGGGATGCTATGGGTACCTATTCTAACCCGGACCCCACGGGTCATACCAAATATTGAAAAGAATTGGACTGTGGTTATCAAGAAGAAGTTAAATGTTCAATGTTACGGACGAAAGACCCAATTGCAATAGGTCACCTGAGTTTACTCAGGTGACCTAAAAAAGTAATTCTAAATGTAATCATGATTTGACAGGGAAAATTAATGTAACGATTACAATTACATTAATCAAAACACGATTACAGATACATTTGATTACTTGAAAAGTAATGCAATTACAGTCTGATTCGGATTACAG
>CAJDSM010155853.1:0-10080 GCA_903981925.1 Ostrea lurida
CCTTTTACATCGGTTCACGATCGTCGACAAAAGAAAGATCCGCAATGCGTGTGATGATATCGAATCAACATCGTGTGACATTGTGTACTCTAATCCTGGTTACATCGTTCACAATCGTCGACAATTGCTGAAGTAGATTGTACAATTATCGATCAAACACATCCGTGCTCGACATTGAGTACATCTTATCCCTGTTACAATCGTTCACTATAGTCCGACATCGCAATTGTTTGTAGAATTGATATCGTGTGAGTTCGTCGACATTGCGAGTCGACATGAAAGAAATGATTACGAGATAGACTCGATATCGATGCTAGCACATATTGATCTGAATGCGAATGCATTTGCACGATAATCAAGTAAATTCAATAATAAATAAGTGAAACTGAGACCATTTGAATTGCACACGCCATGTTGAGATCACCTAGGGGTGCAGGATCCCAAAGATTTCTTCCACACACCTAAATTTTCAAGAGAATTGGATATAAAGTGATCAAGAAGGAAAAATATATTTAATAGTCACTATGAAATTAGAGAGTCACGTATTTTACAATTATGAATACAACTCTCTGCTAATTCACAAATAATCAATTTTAGATGTCTATCATATCAAGTTCATTAGTATCAAGATGTAGCTTTTCAAAATTTTTACATATAACACAATGTACCAAAGATTGGCGCACCTTAGGATCAGAAGCCCTACTCCCATTGGGAGATTTGCAAAATCTACTCTCTCTCTCTCATCTCCTAGTCTCTCCATCTTCTCCCAGTACTAGGGTGAAATCTCTATCGTTCTATCAGCCTTCCTATTCTTTCTTCTCTCTCTTATTATGCTCTCTTCTCATCTCATCTCTTTACATCTCTCTCTGCCACCATTCTTCCCTCAATTTACCCATCCTCACTACTCTTTCTCTTCCCTCCCATATGTCCTCCTCCCCTCATCTCTATCTCTTTCCTCTTTCTCCCCTCCTCTCTATCTTTCCTCTTATCATCCCCACCCCTCTCTCAATCTTTCTTTCAGCCCCTACTAGATATACATTTCACATCTTATACTCCTAACTCTGGTCTACTTAAGCATTTTTCTCTTTCTCAAAAGCTCTGAGGTGGCTCTTACCATTTGAATCTATCTCACCCTAAATCTTCTCCCTCTATAAAACATCTTAATTCCGATTTCTCTCGACTCTTCATCTGAGTCTCTTTACCCTCTTATGTCTCCCTCTCATCTCTAATTTGTCTTTATCCTTACTTGGGCATACTTCCACCATCAGTGATTCTATTATTCCCTCATCTTTACACCCGCTCTCTAAGCTGTTACCTTCTTTTCACTCCTGGTTCTGCGAACACTTCACCTCGTGCTCTTTTACCTTATCTCACTACATTCATCATCTATCTCCCTCATTGCTATATCACTAAAATCTTTTCCTCTATTCCTCAACCCCTCTCTAATCTTTTCCTCTCTCAGTTATTATCATATTCCCTTCTGACTTAACTAGACTTGTTAGAGGATACGTTTTTGTTTCCTTTGAAGTTTCTGTCCATCATAGAAGACTAAGATGATCTGATCAAGTAAAAATTGTTGGTCTTTGACGCTGGTCGACAATAGTGATTTTTATCTATTTCATAAGTCAATTTGACGGCTCAACATACATTGAGACAAGACAATCAATATTGTTCTGTATTGTCGTTCAATATCTCTTCTATCAACATCCTGTATGTGTAAAACCTTAATAATTTCGTTTAATTTCTAAAGAAAACTTTGCTCAGTCCTTAGACAAATATTTACTTTCTACTTACTTAAGGAACGACACTTAACAAAAAAAAAAATAGAAAGAATGTGAATGATTGTGCTGTCAATTTGATTTTACGTGTCTTCCAGCTAGGTGACTTATACTAATTAGGGACCTAAGGAACGTAAGTCACAGCAAACGTAGAATAACAATGTGTGTTTTAGAGAGGGAATATTTTGTAAACGTTCCACTGAGAGGAATATTATTGTATGCAAACTTGTAATAGTTCCTCAGAGTCTACAATGTATCCATTAATTGCGCTCTGAGTGCTTAATAATTATAAATTCCAACGACAATTCATGCACAGATTAAAACTACAATTATCTGAGTAAAAACGTTTTAGCAGTCAGCATATTCAACTATGAATCTTTACAAATTGTGCACATTTGAGTAAAACAAATTAACTTACAAGCTTATTACTATAGCCTTAATAACCCCTGAGTTATGTATGTCGATAAACTGATAATTTGTCCTGTCATTTCAGAAATGATATCTTTATTTTTCAGTGAACCTAACGTGACAGGATAGATTTCGGAGCCTAAAAGATTATCTTAAGTGGGAGGAATTTACCGAACATAAAACCACACTATATCTACTGTATATACCTGTCTCATAGCGAAATAACATTCCGCAAAAAAATGAATAAGCTACACAACTCTGTAGGTAAACCACTGTTTAGGAACTACTTTCGCTCACTTTTGTCAATCATGACTCAAGCTAACGAGATACAGTGATTCAGAAGTCGTCAGTTCCCAAAGAAGACATCAGAAAAGGAATGACGTTGAGCTTATAAAAAAAGATTAGGTGTCTGACAAGGCCGATCAGAATAACCAGTAGGATGCCCTAAAGTGAAGATGTAAAGTAAAAGCATTACACGAAACCTAAACTGGTACCGAAATCATGTCATGATTAAATTACAGTGTTTACACTACTACACTTCTCTGCTCTACATTGAATAAAAAAACTTATCTGTTCTCTTACATTTACTAGGAGTAAATATAGGATATATTTGATTAGTCATCTATTAATTGTAGAGTAGTGAAAAATCAGACGGGATTTAAAATTCAAATGCTATGCCCACTGAGAAAAACGCAGACCCAAAGCAACGCAGTGCCCTTCTGATATCATATTGTAACTGTGTTCCCTCGCACATGCATCATCCTATATGAGTATAATATATCCTATATATGTTGTTTCGCGCCACTTAGTTATTTAAATATATACCCCTTTCTGCACCGGATTAACTGACCCTTTGTCCGTGAGATGTAGTCTTGTTCTCGCATACATAAAAGATATTGCAGTTATACACATCGGAGCCAAAGTTTTTTTTGCCTTCTCTGCGCGAGTCACACTAAATGACGGAATTAAGCTGGTGGCAGAGGCTCGCATCGGTTGTCAGTCTTGCCTCTCGCGAGCAAGAGCAGCGAGACGCAAATATTGAGGGTATAGATCAAACCGGAGAACTGTGACACGCGACACCTATGCGAAGAGAGGTTGGGTAAATGGGAGAGAGAACATAGAGTCTTTAGCGAGTACGTCATATTGGGAGAAGGTGAAGGACACGTAGTTGACGATGTGGTGGAACGAGAACGGGTGTAGGGAATATGACTACAGCAACATAATTGTGGGTGTACAGAGAATGCGGAATTCTCGCACAATGCGTGTGAGAGGGAATATCAGACGCACCGCACACGACGTGATAAGCTCGGAAGGCCAGGCCAGGATCGTGACAACTGGGTCATTAAGACAACAATGCGAGGCAATGAAACCGACGTTAAAAATTATGATGCGACGTGGGGTCCTGTCAGATCGGGAACGCTTGGAATACAGGAGCTCTCAGTATGGGGAGTCCAAAAGACCTTCCTCAATGAACAGACAGCACATACATATAGCAGTTACTACACATTGAAATGGTGTTATGACGTGGGTACGAGAGGCGATGTGCATTAGAGGGATATACGATTTGCTTTTTCAGTCCTGAGGTTATTATGTTAGACCTTGGAAATCTCCTCTGTCGAAGCTAAAGCGAGACGACTCGAGTGCTCTCTAAGTCAAATTAACTATGCCATCAGAACCGTTAGAACAACACCCTGTGTATTGAACAAACGTCGATGTGAGGGTTTTACGTGTAAATTGAGACCACGAGACTCTCACGACTTGCGCAGACAATAAAGAAACACTCTCGTGATGAGGGTACGACCATCACAATTGGTGTTACATAGTTGTTCAGAAAACACTTCTTCGGAAATGATAAAGAAGCAGGGTCATAAACCGAAACACACTGCAACGCAACACGGATGAATGGTAATAAGAGCGGGTTCATGACAATTCTCACTTCCGGTACTGATCCGGGGACTCATCTAGACTGGACTAATATCTCAAAGGAAAAATTGTTGTACAAGTATGAAATGAGACGTTCCCTCATATGCCACTGGGCAGAACTCATGAAAAGAGTCAAACCACTCGATAGCATAAATTGGTCCTCGTAAAGTATTAAGACCAAGACTAGCATTCTTATCTCATCTCTTAATTCTATATTGTGGCTAGAAGTTGCCATTACACCAAATTTGAATTGGAGGATTAGAGTAATATATGTCCCGGTAATATGCCATTTAAAAGCTGCAACTCAAATTATAAATCTAGCAAACAATCACGACCTAACTGGCCTCACAACAAGAAAGGTATCTGAGAGGTGTTAAACATGATTACAAGGTCCACCAACCTTAATAAGGTCCATATCCAAACTACACCCCTGACGACTTGACAGAGAATATCAGGAGCCGAGGGTCCGGTATGATATTCTTATTATCAATTTTTTGTTAAAACGTATTCAGTTTTAAAACTATTCACACCGGCGTCGCATATACGTGCGAACACATACAACAACACAACACCACGGGAGAGAGGACGCGCTATTGAGAACTGCGAGCATGAAGCATGCGTACGCAAAATTTCCATCTGATGACACAACCCAATGAGCAACGTTAAATCTAGACTGGGACGTATTCTTATAGACATCGAGAATACATAATATGTAACTTAAAGGCCACCAAAGGGGCTTAATTAGATCTTGGGTGTATGCGAGGTGGTCTCGGAAAGCAGCTTTCAGCCTACGCCGCATGATCCACTGGTACCTGCGTGGTGCTAGAAAGCAGTATAATTCGCCGTCACTTCCCCCTTCTCGAGGTTAGATAATGGAGTCAATATCCCGATGTGGGTTAGTTACGTCACAGCTCCAAATCGGCCCTTCACTAGTGAGCTAATTCGGATTTTGCTCCGTGGGAGTAAATGAGGTATTTGATGTATTTGACTAAAGGACAAACTAAATCTAACATCTCACATGATATGAATGTTTACACCGTGAATTCACCAAAAAGAGAAAAAAAATGAATAAGAAATGCTTTTTCCTTAAAGCTTTCAGGACATAAACAATTAGTACATTGAGGATCAGCACTTATTACTATTTTAATACACTGTTAATTCAATCTTTCAGAAATATTTGACTATGTAGAGATCTCACACTATCCGAGAATTGAATGTGTGTCAGACCAAAAAGTAGTAAATCTACTAATAAAAAGCTCTTATTGATAAATCTCCTAAATCAATAGATCATCTAATAAACAAAAGTTGGCTAGACAAATGCCTGCGAACGCCACACGTGCCCTATCCTCACACTGCGTGGACAAGTATAGGGGTCTAACAAGTACTTTCTCGAGAGAGAAAATAAAAAGTGCACGGGTCATAAGTGCCAACCTAGCCTCGAGTATGGGCGCCATATTCGCTGACACAAAAAGTCAGTCAGTGAATTAATGAAATATTACTAACCTATGATCATTTAATAGCATGAGCTGATGTTGGTACGACTGTTGATCAGTCGAATTATTACTGCTAATGTATAGTCGTCTTCTTTCTCTGAGCCATTACATGGATGTGGATTACGTGGGTATGCTCTTGCTCATTAATTACACCAAAATAATACAACTTACGCACACAGCAGAATATGGATGCTGTTGTGGTTTCCTTTTGTTTCTAAAATTTTTATGTCAGTGTAGTATTCAATATACACAAGAGCTTTGATTTTTTGTTATCCTATATAGACCAAAGCAATGTCTACATTTTACATCTGAACGAATAATTGGGTCAGAATATCTGTGTAATGATAGGAATGTGAATGCATGTTTAAATTAACATGAGCATATCTTTGAAATTGCGGAGTAGCATAATTATTCAAATCAGGCGTGTCATTGAATTCCTCATTATGGTCATATGGTATAAGATTGTTTAATGTTAAAACAGATGTCTCCTCTTAAATAAACGAGTATGGAAGTTAGAGGTGAATGTATTTTTAATCATGGAAGATGTATTTTGTCAGAATTTTTTTTTCGTAAGCCCAAAAACACAATTTCGTGAAAAATTACGATCTTAGTATGTAAAAGTAGAAAGTACAAAACCAAATGATGACATTTTTTTTGAGAATTTCAGAACGAGATCAGCAAAACGATTTTCAATTGTTATTCGACTCAAACTGTTCATCGTCATCAGACTCTAAGGTCGCGCTCTTGCTTGTCATATTGAAAAAAACTCTATCTTTCGGAAAAGCGGATATGAACCTAATATGACATAGTTGTCTTTTATCAAAGAAGAACAATATCTTTCACGCTGAACACAGGTAATTTAACTAATGCTCGTATCATTCTGCGAAATCTGGAGAGCAGCATTCTTCTATGCTACCTTCTCATACACTATATACATTGATCTTACAACATTGAATAATTATTTTTGATTACGTTTCGAGTGTTTTGTATACATTCTATCTGTTGTGATATATCATATCCCACTATGCCTTTCTTATAAGGTTTGTCACGAAACAATCGTCACAAATTTATACGAATTTGAAGAAGACGAAACATCGTACTGTTCGTAGGGAAAACAAATACATCTTTGCACGGAGATGAGACATAGCGCTCTTAATTTATCTAATGTTTATTTGAAGATAGGTTTTGAACATTCCCATGCATGGCTGCGAAGTAAAGGAAATCGATCCATCGAATTATGTTAACCTTGGACAAGAAAAAAAAGCTTTTTGAATATTTTAATATTCGGTAACATAAATATTCAGTGGTAACGATATTACGTTGCTGGAGGCGGGATATATATCCTTGGTACGCATGCTGAGATATCTTCCTTATCAAAGACCAAGTATAGTTGAAATACATCGGAGTAGCATCATGCTCAAGGAATAACATGCACTATATTCTCTAATTTCTGAGATGCAGAAGAACAAAGACATTATCGAAAACATTTTTCCCTAGTTATAAGAAACTTTTATTGAACGCGTTTTCTCCTAAAGTCAGTAATATTCAATTTTCATACGCTCAATACGAATTTACATTGCATATTCAATTATGCGTGTGGTTCGTCTATTAGCATTGCAATGACTGTAAAAGCTATACTTCGGTAATCTCTCCATTACTTGTCTTGAGAAATCATCTCCTATTGTTATATGCTGTTCGCCTTTCCATTTGTTTACAAATAATTTAATATTTGAATGCAATTTTAAATACGCTCATCTGTAGTCGAAAGGCTATTGAAGATCTGTATTATATAGTGATTCACCATGGAGATCGAATAAGCGGCATAGTATAAAAATAATCACCGCGTACTGCGTTGCTTTACAAACTCGGAACATCCCGAGTTGAGAAATACTTTAAGCTATAGGGCACGTTTTCAGCTGCCAAATAGTGTAGATAATAAAGGGTGTGAAAATAGCCAAAATGGTAAAGCTTGAAAGGGGACCTAGAGGGAATAGCACAGGGGAAAGGGCAGTATAACTCTGGTATCCCAAAACTAATTTGGCAACGCTGTACTTTATGCAATTGCTTCAATATTTGCCAGTGAGAGAGTGCGACAAAAAACCACCAACGTCTGATATTCATCTTCTAACGGAAAAATGTCAAAGTAAAAAGAAAGAATAAGAATGAATGATGAATATTTAAATATTAATTGAAAGGACATCTGAAATTTCATTATAGTCTTATCTCTATATATGATTAACAACATAGTTGAAAGTCGTAAGTAAAAATATTTTACAATGGTTACATTTACATTTAGCAATATTACAATTCGTAGTTCTTTTATCCTTATGACTATCATTGCGTCAAAATGCTGTGAGTCATGAATAGATTGTGTTCAATCTGCCGCTGCCTAAGCCGTTTTTTTTTCACTTACTGGATTTGACTACGAACTGTTTCCGTTTACCTGATCAAAGATTAAGGACTCGTCAGCGGCGGGTGTTAGGACTAGGTCAACAGGGGATGCTTACTTAATGCTCCTCCATATGGACTTAAATCCACTCGCTCCCCACCCTCTGTGTAAAGCTGTACTCAGCTACGTGGTCTCGTGATGTCTCGCTTAAGCGAAACTTGTGTATTTGTTTTTTCGTCACTCGATAATTAAGAGACTTACCTAAACTTTGGAGTACAAGCCTGAATTCACGGGAAGTATATTATGTTTTGTTTTCTGCACCTGTAGTAAACAATAAGATTTCTAAATTTAGTGTCAAAAAATTAGATATTATTATGAACACAATGATCTACCTGTGGCTTGATCGTAGCTAGAAAATCTGACCATTCTTACATGTTTCTATAAAACTGACATTATGAAATCACTCATACGATAAGATACAAACATATTTATATGTTAAATATAACAAGTATCACAAAGAAGATACAAATCGAGAATTGGGGGAAACAGGACCTCTGGATATAAAATAAGGTTGGAAGAGTCTTTATGTTAGAACTGAAACAACAAACCTGATAACATTGGAAGAAAGGTCTGAAACGGCTGATGAAAAATTGTTGTTTCATAAACAAATGGTAAGACGTTGGTTAATCAAATGCGTTTATGTTCAAACTATTCTACTTAAATCATACCAAATCAAAATTATACAAATATATGGTTCAACTGACAAAGCAGGATCTCTGTTTAAAACAACCCGACGAAGTACAAGGGCGAAATTTGAATAGTAACTTTTTTTCCAAATAAAATGACGAATCAAATAGAATTATAACATCCAATCAATTATGAAACAAAAACAAGGCATGACAAATATCAAAGAGACATAGAAGGAATAAAATCAATAATAATAGTAAATTATGTTAATTCAAAATTGGGAAGTGTGAAATAAACAAAAAAGATATGGTGTCAAGGCGGAGCAAAGCTTCCGCCCTTGCACTTACATAATAATTTATATATATATAGTATATATATATATATATATTATATATATATAATATTTATATATACCGTATATATCTATATATATATATATTATACATAAAATAAAATAATCCTGAACAAACGTAAGAATTGTAGGGGGGGGTAAGCCAGAAAAGTAAAGGCGGGAAATGAAAGGAATCAACACTATGTTACACTTCAAGTTCTTAGCCATTACTTGTTTAAGATGTGTTTAATATTTTTTTTACTGTAATAATGATCAGAGATAACATAATGAACATGGTTCTTGTAAGATATTTGAAGATCTGCAAACTCACACTGTCACAATTGAACTCAAATTGTGTTTGTTATCTGTAACACTAATGCCACACTGTATAAAATGATAAGGTTTGTCCACAAGGATAAAAGAAAATTCACATAATCACAAATTATTTTACAGAATTTCCAACACAAATGGTAATCTGTAGTGTCATATTCCATGATATTGTCTATACAAGGTTGCTCAAGCACCAATGTAATGTTGACGGTGCACTAAGGATATCCATGCATTCTTTAGAAATGCCTCAATCGATTATGGTTGTTCCGACCAGGATGCTATACATCAATACAGTGCGAATTTCCTTATAGCTCTTAATGTATTAATGCATGATCACCTATTTAAAAAAAACATTGTACAAAGTCCCATACTAAGCGAACTTATTGAATACACACTACCACTTCAAAAATAGTGAACAGTGTATCACATTATTACTGGTTAGATTTGTTACTTAATGTCTTCTATGCAATTGAACAACACGACTTACTTCCATACACATTGTAACAAATTCAATACATTTTTTTGGTTCAGTACCAGATATAAATGGCATAGTATGATGAAAAATTAGTTTCAATACTTAAAACGACGTAACGGATGGCATGGTGTCGTCTATATTATGCTAATCACAGTCTAAAGAAATTTAGACGGCAGACACATAAAGCGTCTCAGCCAACGACAAAGTGATATTCTAGTCCTTGCATACCAAGACGTTCAATAGTTGGATGATGTGCTTTGTCAGAT
>CAJDSM010155859.1:0-10212 GCA_903981925.1 Ostrea lurida
GATGACATCTGGAATGAAAGATTTCTTAAAAGTTTCGATAATTGGAACAGCAATTCGGAAAACCTTTTTTTTTTTTCTCGATACGGGTTTTAAAATAAGAATTACTCTATTCAATTTTGCTTTTGGGATTTCTCCAAATTACTTTGAGTCAACATGTTTTTGTTTTGTTCTTGTTTAGTTGTTGGTGTTTCTTGAATAAAATGTTGTTTAATAGTTTTAATTTACAAATGGTAACAGTTGTTTTACAGTTTAAATAACTCAATATAAGAACATGATGGAAAAGCGATACGTATCACGATACACTAGCAAACTCTCGATATATCACAGTTTGCTTTTTGTGTATCGATACTCAACTCTAATGTGTTCACTGAAAGACAACATTGCATGCTTTTAATTGTGACATTTCGTGATATCGAGGATCCGTGTTTCCCCAACTTTTGTTTTGTAATCTGATATACGAGGAATCGCTCACTGTTCGTTATGTCTTCGCCTTTTTATGCTGAATTCTAACTATATAGATAAAAAAAGCGCAGACTCCAAGTGTCCTTTTATCAACAGCATAAAAAGTTTATATTTCAACGTGGTGAAGAGTTTCAGGACATTTTCCCCTTCCATATCTGTTACATTCTTACAGAAATAGAGTTGTACTATTATATTAGCATGTACTTTTTTATCGTGTTGTTCCTTGACATTTACATAATAGACAAACTTTACGAAGTAGAGCGTTTTCGATACTTTCAGTACTTTGATTTTTGTCTTCTTTCCACGATATTTATGCGCATAACATGTGTGCCCCCGTAAAACTCAATCTTGTGATTAGATCATGCGTAAGGAATCGGAACTTATATAAAATGTTGTTTGTTTTATTTTAGCTCTAAAAATGAAAAAAATTATATTGATTCACTGAATTATTGAATATGAGAAAAACTAGTTAGAATTGTGGAAGTTTCTTTTTGAATGCTATTCGGGTTTTTTTGTTTACTTTGTAAGGCAAGCGATCAGCGTGCCTAAAGCCTATGGCTTTTAGCAAAGCCCGGCTAAAAATGTAAGCAAGACTGATGTCAGAACGTCATGGATACAGCCAAAAATTTCCCTCCTAAAACAACATTGACCATGGAAGAGTTAATTCCAGCTCCACCTAAACTAGCAAATTACAGGTACTAGTATTTAATTAATCTGATTATAATATTGACTGTACAGGTAAAAAGAACCAACCATATACTGGTAATAATTTTATAATTTTAATTTTTATGCAATTGGAATCATCTATACGTTCATCAAATCAAAATTAAAATTTCTGTCATCCATGTATATAAACATATATATTATGATAAAATAGGGCTAAATCAAGACCCGTAAATTTCCTCTGAGGTAAATTGAAGGATGTGGGAAGATTTTCAGGTTCATGCTGTTAAGAGATCACATGTTGAAATTTTATGTTCTTGAATAGTTCTGTGTTATTATTGTTTATTCTTGTAATTATGTTGAAATTTGTTAATTTTTTTAGTTTTCACTTTAATTTGTATTTTCAAGTATCTTATACATGTGTGTGCATGAAAGCTATATACATAATGTACGTATTCTGGTTTTGAAAACAGGATACATGTAAAATATATTTCCTCATCCAATTTCTAAAAAGCATTTCAAAGTTCAGCAAGTAATCTTACATTAGGATGCATGTACTATATCATCATGATTATGTATATTTTTATTTCAAATATTTACAACATTTTATTATCTCCATATTTAAAAATATCAATGACATTTACAATAAAATGTTTCCTAAACCTACATTTCTTATTCAATTAGAAATCGATGTTAGAATTTGTTTCATCTTTACCATTCAGCAATGCATATTGGATTGTGTCGAAGGAGCCTGCTGCTCCTTAACCACAGATCGATTTGATAATGTCAGATGTCTATATAAATGCAACAGATAAAATTCAATGGTTGAAGTCACAGCTGCTTATTCCAACAGGTGTGACAATTATTTAGATTCATTGATATGAGTACATATGTTCTTAAACTTGAAGTGGTATGCAGATTGGTCATTGGTAATTTAAAAAAAAATATTTTTGCAGCTTAAAATAATAGTAATCTTTTCAATTTTACAGGTAGAAGAGACAACAATCGGCCAGAGAAATAATCACCTGCGGGCTCTTGTACAAAAAATAGATGAACAGCATCATATTTTGGTTCAGTTCTTCCAGCATTGGGAAGAAACAGGTAGTAGTACATTATAAATCAATAAAATAGTTACACAATTTGTATTTTTATGCATATCGATAGGTAAATTGTACCCTAAATATTTGCTGTTAAACATTAATTTTAAACAGCTCATGGTCTCATATGATTTGTCAACTAAGGAATCCGACACCATTAGTTGGGGTATCAACAATGAATGCGTCACAAAAGAAAAATACTGCTTCTACAGGGATGCTGTAGTTTCACAAACAGGTAGAACTTTTTATTTTAACAATAAATTTTCAATGTTCTTTTATGTATTGTAACACATATTGATCACTTTGTTCAGGTAGTAGCATGCAAGCTATTAAAAACACCCAAACCCCTTTTAGATCCCCCATAACTTGTATAAAAATAAATGGATCCTCCTGTCCCGACAATACGCAGATCTGCAAATGGCAGTGAAACATTGTACACCGTTTCAAGTCTATCTGAAAAGCCATATTGGATTTATTAATTAAGTACTAGTGTTTACAAGCTATTTTTCATCCACACCTCACTTAGATCGACCATAACTTGTTGAAAAAATTAGCATTATCTGTTTCTTGAAAAGTAATTGGATCCTTCTGTTCTGCATTTAAGTGCACTTCGGGTATCATGCTATTTCATTAATTGCAATTTTCGTGATTCGTTTTGTCAATTTTTTAAAAGATTGAACATCTTGTTAAATAGGGAACATTCATGTCATTATCCGCCAGCTGGCGCTGGTGTAACATCGGTGGTTACGAAAACGTTTCGGAAAATGACAATGTCAACAAATCTGCATGTCGTCGTTTTCTTTTTCAATCCAGCGTATAAGTAAATTAAGTTGTAAGAATGCCAACTCGTTGCTGTGTGCCAGGATGTTTTGAGAGTGGTGGTCATAAGTTTCCTTCTGATACGTACCCGTGTATGAGATGGGGATGGGCAATCAAGCGGTCATCAAGACGAACCCGGATAGCAAAACATGACGTCGTTTGTCACCAGATCTATTTCAAAGCCAGTGATTACAAAGACACACAATTAGGTATTATAATGATTTTTTTAAGTTTCTAACTCGGTTGATTTTGCAAATTATATTTTATTTACCATAAAATCAACTTGTTATGAAAACGAATAGCCAAACTTTCGTCAGAGACTTCATATATAATGATACATAAATATTACATTTACATGTTACGAGAAACGAGAATGACCGCATTTGATAAACAACTTAACTCATTCAGTTTTTTGTTTTTGTTTCAAATAATGATAGACAAAAATATATATTGTACTTTTGAATAGTATATAGGTTACGTGTAAAATATATGAAAAACACAAGTCTATTCCGAATAACAAGTGAGATCTTTCCATAATAATATGCAAACTACACGTAAACACAGGTAAGTCTACCGCTTCCCTCTTGGAAAACCCCTAGTCACACCCAAGTTAATTGATTTGATATTTTAAGCGAGTGTCATTCTGGGGAATTACACCCTCCAAAGTTATGGTAGTCCTGGTGTCAGGCTAATTGTGTCTGTATCACTCAGTGTTGAGAATTCCCATCAGTAGTTCTGAAAACAACATCGCTATATATCCTGTTATCTTAGCTTATCTGTAGTGCCTTAAACAGAAGGGGTTCAATGTATCACTTGTTTAATCAAATCAATATACTGCATTATCTTTAACTTAGTATCATTTAAAATAATTTAACACAAAAGTGTACAAATGGGCCCAGGCTATAGTTTACGCAAATTTAAGTCCTTAAACATGTTCCAGGGCATTTTTACCGGAAAACCGCATGGTAAAAACCAACCTTGCCGTAAAAATGCCAACCCTGATAAACAGCAATCCGAGTTTTGGAGATCTTAGAATCCACCCAGACAAATTCCAAAATGTGTTCATCCATTGCGTGTCCAAAAACTTTGAATAATCCTGCTGTACACCATGGGAAATGTACAAAGCCAAACAATCGACAATTTGAAAAAAAGATTTTAAATTAAAAACCCCTAAGAATTATAGATGTTTGTTCATACGAAAACCGATTCTTGAGCGTCGGCCTGATGCTTTTGAAACGAGTTTGGTATTAGTTCATCATAGTGTATATATCTTAATATTCTTTAATTACAGTTTAAATTGTGAATCGGAAGTGGAATTGAAACCTACCAACACACTGGACCAATCAAGTAGCTAGATTATCTAACCAATATAACGCTCAATTATTATCCAATCGGAGCGATAGCAGTAGGTATAAATACCGTGAACCAAGCCAGTCTACTCTCATTCGACAGAGACAACATCCGTAAAGGAGAGAAAACTTAGCAATTTAAGTATAACGTGACTGAATAAGTCTTTCCATATACAGAAGTCAGTAATAAAATAATTTATTTAAATACCTTTAGATAGGAATATGGACATTGCCTCACTAGCACCCTTACCTCTATTATTTAGTTTTCTCATTATACAAATTGATCAATCGAGAAAGATAATATTGAAGCAGATATAAAACATTGAGTGAATTTTGAGTAATTGAAGTGATATTTTGAGTCGATTGAATTTTGTTATAATGTATACGTGATGGATTGCTTCGGTGGTAAAAAACATCATTTTGATCTAATCATTGTCTTCAATTCATTTACCCTCAATCGTTTGTTCACATATCTCGGAATAAAGCCGAGAGGAACCCACAACACGAATCATTATTTTTGAAGTAAGTACTCACAGTCTAAATTGAGAAACTAAGGTTGCAAACGTACCACTTTATAGGAGAGGATTGGGTTGTAAACATTAGCAAATTCAAAGTTTAGAGTTTGACTTTTGTGTAAAGAATACACTGACAGGGAGTACTTGCACTGACAGTCTCCTTCCAAATCTAGGAGGGGGAAACCCCGTGAGATCCGGGTTGAAATAGTCCTCGGCAGTCCCTGCGTGTCTTAAGAGGCGATGAGTGGGCGGTCATTCGATGAGACCGGAAAACCGAGGTCCGGTTCAAGCAGGTGTGGCACGATAAAGACCCCTCCTGCTCACAACCCTTGAGTCCAGCCATAGGCCTTAAATTTTGCAAGCCTCACCGCATTTGGTGACGTCTCCATAGAGAGTTGAAATATTCTGGTGACGTTAAAACAATAAATAGAATCAATCAACTTCCAAAGGTCTAGCATTCTATGGAAACACCTGTAGATCATTTCATTGTGATTAAATAAAACTGAAAGATGCATTAAAGCATACATGTATTTATTAATTGTGCGCAGAGTGAAGACCATTCATCTGGCATTTGTTTACAAATAAGCATTCTTTGTCAAGGAAAAAAGCAAAAAAAGCAACTCGATTTGATTTGGAAGTTCATATCTCAGAATATTATTTTCTTGGCAGCCTTTTCCAGGTATCCACATGATTACGCTTTGATGCACACGTCTGCCCTGACAAATCTCCCGATCGGGTGACATGTAAATATTTACCTTTGAGCAGTTGGTGGTATGATCATGAGGAATGGTTTTGTATGGGCTTATAGATTTACCCTTGCAGTGGGAAAACTTTGTGTCATCTTTTGGCATGAATTCACACTTTACAATCCTCCCTACTAAGAAGTCATATATGTATTCATGTAGAGGAAAATAAAGTACATGGAACGCAATGTGGAAACTTGTGAAACTGGGATTCTGTAGGTATTCCTATGGGCACTAATTGTGCCCCCTTATTGCAGGACTTAGTTTTTTATTCATAGAAGCAGAATTTTACAAAAACTGTTACGGGATTAAAAACAAAAAACTGCCGTTTCCTCAACCTACATATAGGTATATAGATATGTGTTATCAAGTTAACAATAATTAATTTTCACATATGTCCATTGAATTTCCCGAAAACTCGACATAAAGGACACCACAGAATCTGTCATACTGCTTCAAGTTTGGAGTATTTTACTTAACATTGACTCTAATGGAGACTGAACAACTACATATATGATAAGCTATGACTTTAACGTTGCTATCGTCAACTTCCTTTTTCTTGTGTGTAATATACCACTATCACCTGCTTATGTGGATATATCTCCCAGTTGATTCGATACGCAAGAGGGCATGCTGATGCGTATGCGGACTTTTTAAAGCGAGGCCAACTACTAACAAAAAAGTTGATGCTGCAGTTATAACGAATCTCGTTTAAAGTCATCATTCGCAAATTCTACGGTCGCTATAATGACCTGTTTGCGATTACAAATTATCACTAATCATATGCTGATGTTTGTTTCATACCCTTGTTAGACTGTCATTTTCCTACTAGATTTGACTACGGGTAACCTGTTTACTTTATTTCGACTAAGGGCTCACGCGGTGTGACCGTCAGCATAGGATGCTTACTTCTCCCATGCACCTGATCCACCTTCGCTGTTTGTCGGAGGTCCGTGTTGCCCTACACTCGAATTTGTATATTCGTTGTTTGATTATGATTACGTTGACACAATGTTAACTTCGCCTTTGTATTCAAAATGTTAAACAATAATGAAACTCTATGATAATTATCTTCTTTACACCCTCCGGTAATCAAGAAAAGGAACATAATCCGATGGTCTATGATGGATAAAAACTAAATCATTTGTAATTGAATGAAATAAAAACAAAAAAATTTCATGGTGTTAAAGTCAGTGCATAGGTGTAGGACTGTTTGGGGGGAAAAGGGGGGGGGGCAAATTTCTATGTAAGTGGCAACAAAATTAAAAAAGGCAGATACAAAGACAATGTTCTGTTTCGAAGGGGGGGGGGGGGGGCAAAACTTATGTAATAGTGTGACAAGCAAAGAAATAAAAAAAGGGTGCAACCCCCCCCCCCATGGCTCCTGCGCCCATGCCAGTGAAAATAAAAACAGCCTGTGGTTGTTTTTTTAAGTTTTAATAGTGTATCAACCAAGAAGTTCGCACTGGATTGTTCAATTCGGTTGTAGGTGAACACTGCTCTTATCTATAAAGGGGTCATCAGGATTGTAACCGCAGGGCTCTTGGCTTGTGATGGTGAGTACGAGTCCACACGAAAATATAACAGACTGACGGCTCAGCAGCCCTCTTGAGCCTATACTTTTATCTCCTGTAATCAGAAATAAAAAGACTATACATAGTGAGCAGATCTTTTTTTTTTCTATGCAAAACATTAAGAAAATGAATTTATGTAAAGGAAATTTCACTTAAATGCATTTTCAATCACATTTGCAATATAATGCACAATTGAGAAAGATTATATTTTATAATGACTGTGAATTTGTGCGGTATGGTAATGAATTTTAGCATTTCAAAAATTACAAATAGAATTAAATCGATAGATAATAAATTTTGATTGACAGCTATATATACTCCACAAAAAAAGTTAAGGTCATTAAATTAAATCAGATTTATTTTTTGATACAAAAGTTTTTGTTTGTGAGAATGCCATGTATGTGTATACCTTCATTCTCCTTTTGCCGGACACGTGTTTAATTACCGATTTACCGAACCACGTCACATAGGATGGCTAACAATATGAAAACCCCCCAAAAGTAAGTGTCAAGGAAAAACAATTATGTGTAAAAGAGTTTATTTTTCAAACATTTCTACAGAATTTTGAAATTTTGACCATTACTGACCTTGATGTATAACAAAATTGTCGACTTATGGGTGTACAGTAGAGCGTAGTGTCATAAAGATGCTTCAAATGGATATGCGCCAACGTCAGGTGGCGTGATAATTTAACGTTAGTAAAACCGTAATTTAGAGGTTATGGGAAAGGTTGCAGAACACAGGGAGGTGCAACGAAGACCTCGTAGTGGCAATCGCAGAAGAATGACAGCTCATGGGGTCCTAAAATGCTGCTTTTGGCAAAATGCAATCGTTCATCTCTGCTGAGTCCTTGAGTAGGGATAAAGAATGATCATGGGTTGTAATTTCCACTCAGACATTAAGAAATAGACCAACATGCATCAAATTTACTAGCCGCCAGCCATGATATGTCTATGTTTTACCGTAGGACATCACAAAGCTGCTTTGATTTAGCAACACCTGAACATTGGCCAATTACGCTTTTGAGACTGCTTCTGTTCAAAAATGAATCCAGGTTTTTCTGGATTTTCATCATCACTTCAGTGTGTGTGGGCGCTATAAAATGAACGATATCAGGAATGTTGCATGGCTGAGCATACTCTTTTGGGGAGGTCTATCATTGTTTCTGTGACGGTGATTTCGATTCGTTTTACGGTGTAAAACTGCGACCAATGTTGCTTGTGGCATACAAATTTACCGCATGAAAGCCCATCTTCTTTACCTCCGAGTAAAAATGTGCACCCCATTGATCATTCCATACTCCTATTCAAGGTTCAGCAAAGGTAACCAAATGCGTTTTTGCCAAAAGCACAATTTTAGGACCCCCAGAGCTGTTATTCTTCTTAGCTTGCCACTACGAGTCTTGTTGCCCCTCCTTATGTCTGGAACCCTTTCCCATAACCTTTTCAATTACGGTTCACTAACGTTAAACCCATCACGCCACTGACGATGGAGCATATCCATTTGAAGCATCTTTATGGCACACAACCGCCTGCTGTACGTCCATAAGGCGCCTCTGTAACATTTTTGTCATCAGTTAAGGTCAACAATGGGCAAATTTTCAAAATTCGTAGAAATCTTGAAAATTAAACTCTTTTAACACATAATTGTTTTCCTTGACCACTTACTTTGGTGGGGGGGTGGGGCCAGCCATTGTTAACATCCTATTGCACGAGGTTCGGTAAATCGGTAATTAAACACATCGCGTAAAAGGAGAATGAACTATACACATACAATTCTCACAAAAAAGTATTTGTATCCAAAAAATAAATGTGAAATTTAATTAATTAACCCTTAATCTTTTTTGTTGCTAGAATATTCATATCTTACATACCACTTAGCTACAAAATAAATGAGAATAGCATCTTGATCACTGTTAGATACTACTGTGACTGTTACCGGTAATACTGTTTCCCTGAAATGTAAAACAAAACACAAAGCAACAGGGACGTCAAAAAATCGAAAGAAAATTTGATAACATCGAAAACCGATAGCAACAATATAATAAATAAAATCATACACTTTGAATAGACCATAAGCTTTATGATTTGAATTGCTACATGCTCAACTAATTAGGCAGTCCGTGTAGGGTAGTTTTTTTTGGGGGTGTGTATTTTTGTGTTTGTTTGTTTTGTAGTTTTTTTAATTTTATTATTTTATATATATTTATAATATGTAAGACTCCAAAGTGCGATGGTCTGCGCCAAAGTGCGATTATGTGAAGCTACACGCAAAGTGCGATGTTGTCGGTGCCTAATGTTAGGTCGTCGGACTCCTCGACCAAGGTGGAGTTCGAATCCTGGCCGTGCAGGGCCGACGTTGTGTCCTGGAAAAGCACTTTACAAATTTCCTACTCCACCCAAGTGTTAAAGGGTACCTGGCTATAGACAGTGAAAGATCTTGTCAGAATTTAGGTTTCTGCGCTGTAATGGCGCTTGCACTGAGAAAGGTTCTGGATTGTTAAGGTCTGCCGGGGTAATAATGCATTTTTAAAGCGCTTGAGTACTTAGAGATAAGGCGCTATATAAATCCAATCATATATGTTCTCACTTACTCCAAAGTGCGATGGTCTTACACGCCAAAGTCCCGTGGTGTTGGTAACGTTTTGTGACGTCACGTTATTATGACGCCAATCACGAAAGAAATCTAACTTCAGCTTTCCCTGACGAAATATTTTTCGATGAATAAACTGAAGAAAAAAGGGAGATCCGAAAATTAATGAGAGAACTCGGACTCACATGTACTCTCTGATGTACTTGTTTATTCGAGCTTTGGCGCATCGATTAAGGGACCATCGGCACTTGGCGTTGTCAGGACCATCCACTGTTGGCCATATGGGAACCCGCAACTTTGGCGTGTCAACCATTTGGTTTGGCGCAGACCATCGCACTTGGGGCCGTACCATCGCATTTTGAATTGAGTACCATCGCACTTTGGGCGGACCATCCATA
>CAJDSM010155868.1:0-10371 GCA_903981925.1 Ostrea lurida
AAGGAGGAAGATTAAAGACACAAAAGTAGATAGATATCACGAGAACACAATAACACAAAGTTGTCGACGACTCTGTTATATATATTACAAAAATGTTTCCTCTACGTATGTCAAAGTGTTACTACCACCATTTTTTTGTTGTTACCAATATTTTGATATGTAGATGAGAATCGAGATACCACCTATATATTTTTAGTCAACCACATTGTCTTCAGATTCGCAGATTTAAGAGGGCAAAGTATGAAAAAAGTCATTAGCAATTGCACGTGATTTCTAAAGATAGAGATATCCCTATAGTCACTTTGTCATGATCTAATATGAAAGTTTGCACACTTAACGCGCACACCTGTTTTGTTAGCATAATGTGAAGAGTGCAACTAACAAACGTGGTTTATACGACTCGTTCATAAGTAAATGATTACGTCGCCTGGCTCCAACAAGGGTAGTGTAAATTGAATGAAAAGTTTCAGTTTGTGACCTAAAAGTGTCACCTAAGCTTGGTACAGTGTGATAAGTGAATACAGATCTTACGTCTTATTCCTCTCAAATTCGCTTAAGACACCTAGGTACCAAGTTAAAAAAGTATTCTTGAAAATTTATCAAACTGCCTTGTGGTGATAAGTATACACGTGAGTCGTTGAATAATCGCCGGGAATTCTCCGAAAATTTATTGTTATGGCCCCAGAAGAGACTACCACTATTCCTGATTTCATAGGCGTGAAGCCTACCAGCAATAGGGTGTTACGGACCAATTGTGAATATTATATTCTCAACTGAAATTTAACATTATCAATTTTCTATCTTTCCAGTTACCCCTCTTATTCGGATGCTATACATATTAAAGATGTCAGTGCAACTGTCCGGTCTATTATCCCTGTAGTCCATATGAATTCTTCGCAAGCCTTTATAAGTTTAATATTCTACTTCCGAGTTCAATGTCTTTACTGGTTCATATATTTTTACGCCCTCGTTGTGGTTTCTCTTTTACTATCCATCCTTGCTTGTTAGATCTCATTATTTCGTGTAGATCCTATTTTTCTTCTAATTGTTTTATCTTTAGGTAATAAATCCAATCTTAAATATTGGTTTGATCAATCGTAAGTTAACTTCAGATCCAATCTCCTTCCTAATTTCCTGTTGCAAATAGAAACACAAATACGAGTATCCTTTTTCCAATGTCATAAATGCTACTATAGTATTCAAAGTATGGTCAATAATAATCACAATCACAAACATCTGACATGGTTCTGGATGAAAAACTGACGATCCAGAGGTGTTACTTGATGGTCTCTTCTTACTCTGTACTTGTCTAGTTTAATATGTAGTGTTGACTTTTCTGACGTTGCAGATGGGAGGTTCATGTTAGTTTTGTTTCTAGCATGACGGTGTCTGTGGAAATCCAAACCGGTACAATGATATTGTTCAACAGGCGTTTGCGAAACTAAAGTGCACAGGCAATTAAACCGATGTGACAGATAGTAAATAGATTAAAAGTCCGGATGATACATCACTTGAACACCGCGTGATTCTTGTGTAACCAAACAGAGTGAAATAGTCACTGGTAGTTAATTGTTAATAAATGATCGTAAGATTTTTGAATACAGTATAAGCTATTCATTAACTCATGTGCAATGAACTCTATGAAGGTATCGTAACGGTTTGATTGCAATATATCGACCAAAAGTTTGAATTGTGCAGATATATTAAATATATAGAATTCAAAGCGCGTTCTTGTATTTGTACTGACATGGAGAATCCACGAACGGAGTACTAGTCACATTGATTGGATGAGTGGAAAGCAATCACTACAATGTCTAGACAGTTACTACCCAGCTGTTTGTCTACCCTTTATAGAAATTACGCGAATTGGAAGACATTTGCATAGATATGTCAAAACACGACATGTGTCGGACAATCACGCGAGTATGGTAGATGGAGCCTGCAAGAGCATCTAAAAAACAAATACTCTTTGATTTATGGTTCAGATTGATACTCGATATCATATTCGATGTTATAATAACTTATAGTTCTGATAGCATTTATTTATTATCTCTCTTGTGAAAAAGGTTACAGATTGCATCTGGCAGATAGTATGTGATTTAAAATGGAGACAATTCGAAAGTAATGTGTGTTACCAGTACATTGTTCTACTTTGACTGGCACGTCGTATATTATCTCCGCTGTGATTTGGGCACTCACCGATTACTGCGTGGGTTCTTGGCACTAATAATCGCACACTAATCTCATAGAGCTCCCTTATCTGATGAAACAAGTCTACTTAATTCAATTGCTTTTTTGTCTGATATTCATTCAGGATCATTATAACACGACGAGTCTCTGTGGGTGGGCATACAACGGTCACCGCTAAGTATTATACTCTTACTTTTCTCCAATGATGTGATGCTCCGATGAATATTGCTGCTGTACTGCAGTAATTAAAATATTGATATTTGTATTCCAGTTCCGTAGATTATGTCGCTGGGCTTTTTTTCCCCTCCATTCTAGTAAGAATAGAAAAGCTGACTGGTAAACATTATTTCTGTCACAGACAGTAATTCTTATTGAATTTCACTGCCTGCCTCCTTGATAGTGAATTTTATATTACTATTTTCAAAAATGTATCTGTGTCTAATGTGGTAACGTTGTGAGATACAAGACTTCCTAGCTAGCATATCTGGCTAGTGGGTTCTGACCCTTTACATCGATCGGATAGAAGCCAACTGGCGACTGTTGTGCCTAGATGACCCGAAGTTCAAATCCAGTAGCGGGCATGGGAAATATTGTCTCGTCGACATTAGGGTGCTTATCCATGGAGCTATTGGATGTGATATGGCTTAGGTATATTTCACTCGCTTAAGGGTGGTTAGCACAACTTATCTCTAGGAGGTGGTAATATGCAGGGGTCCAAGGTTTGATTCACTTAGTCAAGCATGGCTAGGGTGCTAGTGATATCACTGAAATCTTTAATGGGGAGGGTAAAGGGGAGTTTTTCCACAGTCTAGGAGTCAAGTGGAATCACAAACTAGACTTCCCACGATAACATTGAAAACATTTATTTATTCATAAACTCAGATCATACATTAATAAATCAATTTCCACATACAGCATGGAAGTAAATTAGACATTACTACCAGTTTCTCGATTTCTTACAGATTGCTTACACTCTTAATTGGTGTGATTCGGCTATATAGTAATAACACTCAGACGCGACTAAATTATCGAGTTTCCAAAACTATCCTAAAGAATGTAAAACCATCGCAAAAAGTAGATAGATGCTCTATTGGCTGTAACGAGAATCACAGGGTGTAATTATTAAAAGTTGAGTCAAGTCACTCGTATCTGTATGTGAGAGAGCGATTGCTGCAAAATTCAGGTATTGTACGCGACATGGGCCTAGTCACAACCAGAGAACACGATCATGCTACCATACACTTCCGCTCACGCCTACACTTCACCAATAATACTCTAGCTTATCAAATGATTGACTACAAAATCACACTATTCTGGAAGCTAAATGTTATGTTACTTTTACTCTCAGAGAAAGAGAGTTAATAGATGCCTGTTAATATGTGGTATTGTAGTCCTGTCAAAATTGGCTTAATTAGTAGTAAAGTCGAGTTAAGGCTTGTGACACATGGTGACTATGTGAGTCGAGTCTATATCATATTTTTCACGACACATCTTGCTTCGCAGTTAGGATAAGCGGCGTACTTTGTTCTCATTCTGATGTTCAACTGTTTCTTAGTACTCTACGATACGTCATAGTAGCTATATGGCCCTTCATATTTCCGACGTCAGTACTGTAGTGATCGGGGTATAGAAATAGTATGTCGTTAGACGTTTATGTGTTGCTATGTATTCTCTCGGCCTTAGGTGGCGCAGGCTGAACCATTGAGTGGTTCGGTAGTTTTTAGCGAACCTAAGTGGTATAGTCTTACTCTTTTAGACAGCTCTTGGTGTGCAGTGCTACACCTTGGATTAGGTGAGATCTTATTGTAGTCGCTTACCGGTGGCGTCATATAAGATTATTAGGTTAGACCAAACTCTATTGGTGAGTCGTAAGAATGCTCGGATTCTCTAAGGTGAGTGGACAAATAAGCGTGAAGTTTTTTTGCGAGTCTCTGGGGCGAGCATTATGTGAAACATTTAGACAATTTACGTTGGTGTAGAGCGTAAACGTCTGTAATTTCGTAGCTTGTGAACTATTGGGTGAGCTTCTTGTGGACTAATCGCGTACCTTAGCAAATTGGGTGGCTGATCGGCTTATTGAGTTAAAATTTGGAGACTCATTTGATTAGTGGTATCGGATTTTTTACTCGATCTCTTATATTAGGTTACGTACTGTAGGAGTGCCAAAACCAAGGATATAGATGAATCTTGTTGATGACACGATACTTCGCATACTATGTATGTTTCAGTATTGTCGTGATCCAGACACTGCTAGAAGCTATTTCACGTCATGCTTTCAGGTAACATAAACTTAGTGAGACTGAATGCATTAGAGAGCACTCTACAGATACTCATGTACACTTTGAGTGTATAGGGTTCGGACGGATCAGATGGAGTATAGGCTAGCAAACAAATCAATATATATTAGATACTATTCATTATATTCCTGACAATAAAATATAGAGAACTGATTGATAAAATGTTACGCAGTTTACCAATCTGAATGATATACTAATTACACCGAGTAAAAAAATATCTTGATTCACATCGATTTTATGATCACAAATTAGATTATACCTCTATATATGACTCTGACACGACTAAGAGTAGTGTTAGATAGTTTGGATAGCAGGCTTTAAGCATAATATTTAGTGAAATCGGTGTACTAGAGGAACTCGATCAGTTACAAGTATAAACATAGAGATAGCAACAATCATTGAGACGACTTCAAAATATATATCGAGATTGCATAAATGTTACATAATTACTACGCTGTGTCATTCGTTTTCAGATTAAAACGCTGGGACGGGGTATGTGCCCGGGCAAGTGGAGTAATAAATCCCTACCTTTCAATATGTCAGTCAAGATATACACATGCCCGAGTAAGTAGTTAACAACCTAATTTATTTTGCAACTAGGCGTTGTCAGCGAAGTAATACTTAATCATGTCCTTTCAATTCCATTCGAGGATAAAATTCGAAAAACTTGTATATATACACTCTGTAATAGCACACATCACACCTCTGAGGAAATTCGAGAGATTGAATGACAATACCTTTCAGACTATACCCTTTCAACACGTTGTCGACTGAGGAGCGCAGTTATTGCAGTACCCAGAAAAACAAGTACACTGAAAACGTATATTAGAAAATTCCCACATTTCATGCCTGAAGCAATCGTTGGGGTATAGATAACCATACTCCTCATAAAGAGTAATGGATTTCATCTTCACCACATTCATAGAGGATCATGACAAACACATTGTATTCAATATACGGACACTGAACAAATTTAATCATCTAGACAAGTGTTCTCCGTGCGGATTATTATATTTATTTCAAGATGTAGAAAGGAGTGATAAAGCATTAAGATTGTACACGAGAAAAACAAACGTATTCCACAAAGCGAATACTATCATGTACATGTGACATAACTTCATAGCTCTTTGAGTTATTAAGACTTTAAATATGTTATTAGAGTCGTAAATTGCCACCGCACTCGGCACTAAACACAGGCCCAGCATTAATAATAGATCACTTTCTACTTCCAGACCAGATAGAATCGCGCCAGCTGCTCTGACATGATACACGCGTGATTAATACATCAAAAAGTAACATATTACACGATTCAGAGTGCGCGAGTATGAAAAAACATAAGGGACGGCTGAATGGCCTTTGTGGATTAAAAAGCAAGGTAATAAATGGAAATAATTCGGCTCTCAAAACATGAGTTGAACAACTCATTAATCATTGCGTAAAGTCTTCACGCAACATCTGTGAAAGTCGTTCGGCCATGATGAATTGTCTGTATCAGATCACTTAGTAATCGAGCGCACACAATACGAGAATCAAAATGTCCAGAGACAATACACGTGTGCTACGCCAATAGAATGTGACGTCAGGACAACCTAATAAAATCTAAAAGTAGCACAGTTGTTGCATGAGAGCATTTAGGACTGCAGGACTAGATAGACTACTCGAAAAATATTTCGCTCTGAGACATAATATGGTGAAGGACACTTTGAACAAACCTCCTATATTTGGATAACACACGTAATACTCTAACTTGTACTTCAGAGATGCAATATAGGCCGTATTATTATAGACATATATATAGTGCAGAAGTCGGAAAGTTATACTAAGCAGCTATACTGCGTCATCCACCACGAAAACCTACGGAATTAACACAAAAGCCTATACACAATGAGACCCACACGAACCAATACAAGTCCTCGCAGGCGCGGAGGATCATCAAGATAGCTGACTCTGTAAAGGGCATGCATTGTTTTATCGTAGAAGATTATCCACAATACATAGAGAAGACTCATATCATCATCTGAAGCAGGACTGACATGTCCTACGACGCTATTGAGATTATGTAGCTAATGTAAGCAACACATTTATAGTAGTTGGAACGGCCAAACTGGCAAACGCAGGAAGAAAGAATCATGCAATGCCCGAAGAAATATGCCTTAGCAATTCATGCCAAGCTTCCAACTCGGCAACCAGCTTCGCACTGACATTGACAATGATTGATACGCAGTGAACGTACCCAATGATTCTTTATAATCATGGAAGGCCGATTAAACATCCCCTATCGGGCACTTGGGTAATTGGGGTCAGCTTCATGGAAGATGCAACTAAATACTGAAACGGACAAAGACTGCCAAGATGCCTGCACAGACCATGTACGATGGAAGGTGGTTACCAATGCGTGATAAGTAGCGTGAGCAATTTCGCGTCTAACAGCTCGTCTGCCTACATACCACAAATGAACTACAATTTGCCATGATCCCGAAGGCGAAAAACGGCTCACCTTATGGCCGAACACACGAACACCTAGGTACTGCAAATAATCATAGCACACCAAGGATAGTGCCATTAAAATAAAGAACCCGAGCGTTAAATCAACTCGCCACAAAAGGCAGGTTTCGAAAGAAATATATTAGTGGCGCCAGCTCCTAGGCCATAAAAAATGAGCACAGGTCGCCCTACCTGCCACCATAAGCATGGTACTATAGAAAAGATAATACAAGTACCTAGTATAAAATTTTTACATCATTAAACCTCAAAAAAAGACCACACCCAGAAGAGTTCCTCTAGCCAGACCGCAAAGGCGATCACACCTAAGTTACACATATACACCTCTTCCCCAAGTAGGCTCGAGACGCAGGGTCCGGTTGACGTACTCAGCCTTATTCTGCTGCTAGAACACTCGAGAAAAACGCGATTGCTCACTGGCGAGACCATACGACCAGCAATGTCATAATAGAATGACTCGTACAATCAGACCCTATCGAGCCTTGTCTGAAGCATCCACGCTTTTAATATTAACCATATTGAGGCCTCTTTAGGTGGAGCTTGTGAATTCTCGGAATATTCTATGTACACTGATTCATAGTTTCAGCAATTTTGTTTCAATATGACACTCGGTTCTTAGTTAAAGGGCATAAGTGAAAAGGTTTGTAATTTAATTCCATGCCTGGTTGTACTCTATTGGGTGCCATAAAATAATGAATATATATTTTTGGCTTTTTTTATTTTGAGTAATATTTCGGGCACCACTAGTTGATGTGTGTGTCCTCTATTGAGTTGTTTTTCTGATATTACATCGAATTGAATGGATAACGAGCGTGAAATCAGAGCAGTGCAGAGCTCTCAATTCTCCTTTTAACTGGCCAGAGGAGCGAGGCGTGCGATCTGAATGATCGTGTGATAGATATTAAAACCACGTGAGGATGAAGTAGGAATATGCTAAGCCTATCAATATGGTTTAATATTTGATATGCTGGTAAAGGTGCCAATGACTGTGATGTGTCCGGTCATTCTTCATTAGCACCGACTCTCATACGTTTTTTGCTTTTAATTATTGGGTTATGCTATCCCAGTGGGACGCAAATGAGTCTAGAGGAAGTCGGTAATTTCGTTAAGTGTAGATGATAATATAATACTACCCATCACCCACTTCTGACCTTAAACGGATGTTTTTTCAGGTTTTGGGGAGAAAAATCCCCATATTATGATAAAGGTAAGAAAATATCATTGTACCTTTAGTATAGACATTTTTTCTAATCATTAGTGAGAATTGGATGAATTACACTTTATTCACTCTTTAAGCTCCCACTTATATTTGTCTAATTATATGCTTTGCAAAATTTGAATAAATCATTGTCATTGGGGTCTGCATGTATTTACTATGGAATGGCAGCTTGTTATAATTACTTAATGCATTCCTTTGCACAAATATTCAGAATTTGCTCTTCTTCCTGCAAACCTATTTTTATCGCCTCAGACAATTGTGGCCAACCTGATTCGTTGGTTAATGTACTGGACGGATATTTACACATTAAACCACATTCTTGAGGAATAGGGTAATGAAAGACTAGTTAATTTTATTGACTTTTGTCTGTTAGTCTTAGCTGCTAATAAACTGTATCCCTTGAAAGACTCCATATATATTGTTGCTTTGAATTAAATGAACAAATTAGATGTCTAGGGGTTACTTTCAGTATTGTGTATTTTGGAGTAGTCCTGTAATGATGTTGAACACAAAATCTTGGATGACTTTTCATAGGGTCCATGCATGTGCACTTTTATTGATTAAGACAACCACCCAATGTCTATCACTGTACGTATTCGGAGTCACTCCCGTTTTCTAACTCTCAGACATCGAACGTTATTCTTAAGAAGAACGTAGACGACCAATTACCCGCTATCATACGTGTGAGTAAAACCAAAACGTATGCTAACGGGCCTGATATATTCTCGTGTTCGAGCTATTGAAGAAAGATTTTTATTTAAAAAGACGTTGTGGATCGAGGATCCTGTCAATTGATTCTCCCGTTTATATTCGGTCCTGCTTTATAAATCTAATACATAAATATCGTGGGCCAAAAAAACATTTCATAAACGTAGAATGAAAATCAATAGAAGGGAAAGTAACAGAAACCGAGATACGTATGAAACGCTTGGTAACCATCAAAGCGCTACGCCTGACCTGCGTAGAGAATAAGTGAGGGAAGATTTTGGGTGTCGCTGTATGCCATTCTGCGGTATTCTTTCTCAATATACCCATTGGGGGTTCCACTTACGTATGTGTTTACGATTTAGTGATAGGTGTATTGATGTTTTATGAGACTTACTATGCAACTCTGGGTATTCTCTTCTATGGACAGTCAATAGGTTCAAGTCTAGGAGGAATCTTCATATAAATTTCAGGCTTTTCCTGGCTCCAAGTGGTAATTTACTTGAGAAGACGAGATTTTTTTAGAACACGGATATGTGTTATTTAACCAAATATTATAAATAATATACATATGATAACAAGCTGTTGAGTATCGGGCCCACTATTGTGATAGGGGCATTCGATCTACGTATCCATTCAGGCGCCTACACGCCCTGGGGGTACATGTATTTGTAACAAAACTTGAATATCCGTCTCTTCCATTTTAATATCAGCGAAGGCTTCATATAAAATGTTTCAGCTTTTCCTGCCCACAGTTGGTTTCTTGAGCAAGAAGATTTTGAAATGACAGACCATACCTATCTTGTTGCATTTTTTCGTGATATCTTCTCCCCTTTTGATGAGGGCCTGGTCTTCCATTTGAACAAACTTGAGCTCCCCTTTACCCCCACAGGATGAATGGTAACCCAGAGTTTGGTTGAATTTTGGCACCAGCGGTTTCTTGAAAAGACAGTCGACAATGCGAAAGTTAACAGACAGACAAGACAGACGAAGACAAAAGGGCGATCAGAATAGATACTTTGAAGCCCTCTCGGACTGCTCAGGTGAGCTTAAAAATGAAGGCAAAATAACCGAAATTGAGAAAACAAACACTAACACGCCACTCATACGTGATGTGGCGCTTTTCAATCCAGATTTAAGTATGTGGTTTTCGTCCTTTCTTAAAAACATTTTAAACCATCTGTGATGTTTTTGATGTTGCTGGCTATTTTTCAGCGGCACTATTAAACAAATAACGACTGAAAATATCAATCAACACAAGCAAAAATTTATAACCCTCGTTCTTGGAAGAAATATTGCTGACATCAGCTAAATCACCGTCCCACATAGAATCAATTGTATCAACTATGACCTTTGAGCGCGGAAATGAACGACGAATAGGTTTCATCAAGCTGTAGGAATCTTCATTGTTCAAAAATTGTTTAATTCGTCTTCTTCCTATTTTATACTTTCCATCTT
>CAJDSM010155895.1:0-20274 GCA_903981925.1 Ostrea lurida
TAATGACCTATAAAAGCTATAGAGAAAATTACCAACTTCACAGTTTCAAATTAAAATGTGCACCCCAGCTCAAAAAAGCTATAATGGTAGAACGAGTCTTAGGAAGATATATTACTCTAATCATTACCATCCACAATCTTTATTCATATATATAAACTGATGTGTCGTGCGACGAATGCCCCCGCCTACAGTGGAAGTAATGAAGGAAATTCCGCGCAAAGGGGAAATTGAAAGTTGTTCATATGGCATATTCCTGTGAACATATCCATATACCAAATTCTGAGTTGAATTGTGAACCGTTTACAGAGATATGGAACGGAAACGAAAAATTCTAAATTTTTTTCTAACAGTTCAAGAGGGCTTTAAACTCTGTCAAAATCATCGACCATGACCGAACTTCGAACTTGACCTTGCATATTCTTGTGATATATCATATACCAAATTTGAGTTGAATGGTTGAACCATTTGGGCAGAGATTAATGAACGGAACCCAAATGATGACGGAAGGACGGAATGAGCAGAATGACGGAACGGTTAACATCATATGCCCCGGCTATTATGGCAGAGGGCATAAAAACTGAATACATGTAAACTAGCAGTATGAACTGCATTAGTAGTACTATGATACACAATTTGTTTTGGGTAAATATAGTACTTAATATTTTTGGGTTAATCCAATACAGTTATCAATTCCTGAACTGTCGATGTCACCGACAACTCGAATCAGTTGTTGTTTTACATGATATAATAATACCTATATGATCGAATCAGGAGTATCTTTTCAATATTGTAATTTGTGTCTTCGTACACATTCCGGGCAGGAAGAAAATTGTTTCGTGGTTTTCGTTCGACAGCAGCAAATTTAGTATCAAGCCCACTCATCCCAATAATTATTGATAATTTTCGGAAAAATTATATATATCAGTAATTAACTTTGGTCCGGCTCCCATACTCTGCGTGTCATTTTTCAGCTGGCACCATCTATTACATGCGACAATGTCACAGGAATTGATGGCATCGTACCTAAAAAAGATACTACACATAAATTACATGTAAAACTACTGAGATGGCTAAACTGAATCATAGTTATTTTCTTTTTTCTTTCATATCATCACAACGTCTACAGTATGATGCGAAAAAAATTTTCAGCACTAAGTTAGTGATTTATCATAATATATATCATAATAATATTATGAATATTGGACATTGGACACTGGCAACATATTGCTGGGATGAAATCAATTAAACAATTGAGCCCCCCTCCCCCCCCCCCCCCTTCCCCTGGCCCCACCGTAGTAGTACATGATTACCTGCACGATGTTAATAACTCACTATTTTCTTATTGTTAGGTCTATTGGATCTTGCGTATTAATCATAATTTGTTAGGGGTTGGGGGGCATTTTTTTTTTTTTGCTACTAGCTGTTATATTTTACACTGTACAAAAGAGCGGACAACTTTGAGGATGAAACAGGTTACTACTACTTATTAAATAATCAAATCATGCTTCTCTCTTCTCTCCTCTATCTCCTCTCTCTCGTCTCTCTCTCTCTCTCCTCCTCTTCTCTCGTCTCTCTCTCTCAGAGGGGAAGCTAACTCTTAATAAAACAGAGTTGCAGAGCACTGTCAGTTGACTTTTACAAACAAATAATAGGAAAATTTGAAAAAAACATAGGACATTATTGTTTCTGCCAAAGCGAGTAGATGAGGAAGACATATATGGATACCATATATATCCAGCATCACATGCAAGGAGTATTATAAAACATTCACTTGATCAAATATACACTTGAATATAGATGATGTAATATGGAGAAAATTAGTCACCTCTTAACGAAAAATTGGGCCTCCACCTCCCCTTATCAACCAACCACAGCACTCTCCATTATTTAAAATCTATTCGGATTGATCAAATTGAACATTTACATTGACGAACTAAACTAACTCTTTGCTTTGTATAGAAAAAACTTAAATATTTTTTATGTTATACAATGTAGCAGGAATACTTTAACATGTGGTCACAAACAATCGTAAATATTAATTGACCAGTTCCAAAAAACTTGGCTTCTACCTATCTAAGGAGATTCTTGTCATTTCTTATTCGTACAGAACAAATGGATAACGCTGGTCACTTTTAAACTCAATCTTTGAATCCGCTGACCAGTTAACGATAATATAAATATCCATAACCAATCCTTTTTTTGGGTTTTTACAGAAAATAATGTCATTTTAAGTTCTATTTAAAAATAATTATTTATTGAATTATCTTATCTTTGTAAACTTTCTGCATAAAAAACAGATGTGTTTGTTGAAAACACAGGATTGCCCCCGGATTCCACATTCCAGTGCAAAGGGCTTGCCAAAAGGGATTATCAATGTGAAATAGAAAAAATATTATCAGCTTACCATTCAGAAAGTTATGGCCAATGTTTTAAAGTTTTTGAAAATAGATTAGGGTCCAAAACTTCACAAGAGTCAGGAGGTCAAAAATTGTGGATACCAGTTGAAAGGGCTTTGTCATAAGAAAAACATATGTGGAAATATGAAAGGTCCGAGTCAGTCACATTGCCATTCAAAAGTTATTGGCCGACATTTTAAAGTTTTTTGAAAGAAGTAAGTCAAACTTCAAGGTCAAGATAAGAGGTCAACAATATTTATGGTACCAGTTCAAAAGGGCTGTCATAAGGAACTACGATGGCAATATGAAAACCCCATCATTTGCCATTCAAAGTTATGACCAATGTTAAAGTTTTTTAAAAAGTTATGTCAATCACTTCAACGGGTCAAGAAGGTATAAAAAATGATTCGGATAGTACCAGATAGAAAGGTTGTCATAAGGAACTCACATGTGTAATTATGAAATACGCTCACTTCATTAGAAAAGTGGATGGCCAAGTTAAAGTTTTTGGAAAGCAGCGTCATAATACTTCAGGTCAAGGTTCAGGATGGTACAAATTTGGGTAACCAGTAGAAAAGCGCTGTCATTAAGAACACACGTGGGTGTAATATGAAAGTCTCCATTCACTTAGCCATTCAAAGTTATGGTTCACATGTAAAGTTTTGCGACAAACAAGTAAACAGACAAACGGAAAAAAACGACAGACCAAAACTATATTGTCCCGGATATCGATTCACTGGGAGGCAATAAAGATTCTATCTCGTATCATTCAAAGTATGGCCAGATGTCTTTAAGTTTTTGAAAAAGTGGGTCAAACTCAAGGTCAAGAAGGTCAAAAATGTTTCGGTACCAGTATGAAAGGGCTTGTCATTAAGAAACATCACAGTGAAAATAGAAGTCCGCCATCCACTGCGCCATTCAAAAGTTATTGGCCAATTATTAAAGTTTTGTTGTGGACAAACAGAGCAGACCATTAAAACTATAGCCCCCGAATCGAAGAATTCCGGGGGCATAAAACAAATCTGTAGAAGTTTTTTTAAATTTGACTTAACAATCATGCAAACTGGAATGATGGCGTTCAATTATACCAGTATCTACACTATAAAAATTGGACATTGAATATCAAAGTTAATAATGCTTTACTCATTTACTCTACAAAAATGACATTGAACCAGTCTATTGAATGTTTATTAAACTAGGCTTAAAATCTTTTCTCTTTTTTATCAGTTTGATCTAACTTGGCGATGATTTTCCAAATTGATGTATTGTCAACTTCATTTTGACTACCTCTTAATTTATTTGCTGAGAAAGACTACGGTTCAGAAAATTGGAAATTACTGTCAAAGGTTTTAACATGATGTGAAAACCTGAAATTTGTGAAACACATATCATAAGGGCAAAAAGCTATTTTTCACAGTTTTAAATATTGCTGCATTTCTGTTAAGTCATTGATACCAATATTGGTTGATTCACTTAACTTGATATCGACTTCTTTTTTCGATTGTTTTATAAACAATTCAAAATAAAAAAAAATGGAAAAAGGCCAGCCTTATTGCCAAAAATATAGGAAAAATACTAGGAGGATTTGCCCAAATATAAGGAAAATAAAGGAACTCCTTTGAAAAATCAGGCCAAATATAGGAGAACCTAGACAGCCTGAGATTGAGAGCTCCAACTTTAACAAACATGCTGCAGACTCCCCCAAAAATCCACATTTACAGCAATAAGTGCATGTTGTTGGAAATATTCATTTAACCAAATGTGCCACACTGTTCAACATAGCAATTGGTTCTTTGTTCTGCTTATTACAGGAACTAGTGAAGCATCTAAACCCGAGTTATCTCTTACATACTTATTGCGCATGATCCAAAATTTGGACGCGCGGTATCAGTCTTTCTTTTCTAACACAAAAAGCAATTGGTACCATGTTTCTTTTTTCATTAATAATTTTCAACTTCCATTCAAGTGAATTTTTTCAAACCTTAATAGATCGCAGACAATCCAAAGTTCGCGTTCGTGATGCCGCGAAACTAGCTCAGATCAGTCATTAGCAGGATGCTCATGAGGGGGAACTCGTATTTGTTCACGGCTGCGAAGAGGCATCAGCCAGACATTCCCAACTCCACAAACATGTCTTCTCGTTCCCTCCAGGCCGTTGCTGAATTGATAGTGGTGGGCATGCACATTGCTCCGAAACCATATGTATAGGTTTACCCGCAACCTCGAAGTGTAAACATGCTGCTCATTACATTGTCAACGGAATGATTGAAAACACCGGCATGGTCGCTCAATCTTTTTTTTATTTTTTGCTTCCCACCCGCTGCGACCCGAGGTTCGATCCTTCTGATCAGGGCGTGTTGTATGTATAGGTTATGTCTCTCACTCTCCTACACGTGGGTTTTTCCCCGGCACCTCCGGTTCCTCCCAAAAATACCCCCTCATCTCTATAAATCTGTGCAATCTCTAGGTAAAAAGCAGTTTATAGCTAATTTTAATTGTTGACTGTATAAGTCCGACTTTGCAACATCAAAGCCTAATTATTTATTATTTCACTTTAATTATTATAGATATTAAAAATAGCAATTCGTTTCTGGTATATTTGTCATATTCTATATATTATAGCCAATAATATTTATAGCTCATTAATATATTTATTGCAAGACTTCGCAGAATTGTTGGGGATATTACGGACATTAGTAAGATTCCGTACTCGAATTACGGCTTTTTTCCGTCATGACTTGTCAACGTCTTAAGGTTAATATCCATCGTCGTAATGTGGTTTATTTCCGGTGAAACTCCATTGTCTTTCGGTTAAAACCTTATTGTACTAATAGTAGCAAATAGCATAGGACACCTTGTTCAACAGAACACTTTTTTTTCCAACAAAGATAAATATTTTTACGAGTTTGCTTTTCAACGCTTCTATTAGAAGGGTTATAATACATCAAAAGAGGATTACTATCTAATAACTTGTTATAAATATATTACGGAACGGCAGGGAAATAGAAAAAAGATTTGGAGACCTTAATATCTAATTTCTCTATCGGATCTGTGGTAACACAGTCCTCTCTTTAAGGTATACTAAAACCCTGTGCGTCTTGCCATTCTAATTACGCAACAGTGAAGAAACAATTTAGCCTATCAATCAAAAAGTTTACGTCTTTCTGTAGTTTAAACGAAACGCTATGACAATTGGCAGGACATCAACCCTCACGAACCTATTTGGATTACGAACGAACGCTTAAATCTCTATATTATTTGATAAGGAATTCATGATAAAACATCAGATTATGATATGCATTTCTCTAGGATTTGAATGATAAATATATGTTGAACATTTATGCAAATACATTAGCTACAACCATAATTTTATACATGTTAAGGTTCAGAGAAAAGCAATGAATTTAAATTAGCAGAATATAGTCCAAGTCTGTCGTCAATAGATTTTATCAGTATCTCAATAACCTAGAGGCATTTTGCAAGATAATATATATTCTCTATACGTTATTGCTGAAAATAAGTGGTATAGATTATTTACTTATACTTGTTATATAGGTGCGTAACATTTTGTCCCCCCACCCGTCTCCTCCCCCCCCCCCCCCGCCAAATGTACTAATTAACTTTATCTAAATCAACATTAGGGCGATCTCACCCGCCTGCCTGCAGTGCTCAAATAGATGTGATTGTACATTGGAACCACACTGGTCGCGAGGTGATGTAGTCTCAAGGCTATACTTTGGGTACATATGTACGGTCCTCAGACTCTCCAACAACTCCCATTAAGAATAATCGAAATAAAATAATATTTTTGAAATTCCGTACACAGTGCCCCCAGCCCTCCCCTCCTCCTTGGGACAAACTTAATCCATTATGTTATCAGCAAATATAACCACTACAACAATAACCTCTAATACCACCGATTAACTATTTAAAGAGCTCTTCAAAACCCGAAAGCAGCTTCCGGGCGCATCGCCCCCACTGGGCCATCCACTTTGGTTCACTCCCGACCCTTAAGCTCATGGCTCCTTTTTCAAATACGACCCCCCCACCACCCCATTCTTCCCTGACACTAATCCTTGGCAATCCGCCAATCTTCGAACCACCACCCCATTCCATTCATATAATCTACATGCCCACAAGTGACGCCAAACACACACAAAGGATCAATTGTGAGAAACACTGATAACACGTTCAGGCAACACCAATTTCTATGCTGCCTATTCATCCACTCCTGATCTTAACTTACAAACAGCTTCCCAAGCATCTCACCCTAAAATATGACACGACGTAGCATGCTACGTTATTCTGACTCCTTATAAGATTTCCAGATGCTTAATCTACCTGATTATCAACTTTCTGACTTATGACACTTCCTCACGTCTATCTTACAATATGCCACAAACTTTTGACCTGAATCACCACTTACCCCAAAATATTTGACACCAGATGCAACTGCCAAATAGGCTCAAATTTTACCCCAACTTCCCATCGTAATCCAAAGAAGTTCTTGAAAAAAGAAATTTATACACAAGCACACTGTCAGGATGTCAACAAAAGCACAGGTACCAACTTGAATGAAATTCTGTTAAAATGTTTGAAGATAAGTAATTGAGTCTGTAGCTGATATTTTGTGTTTTATCATGAATTTCTATACAGGAGGGCTGACGTTTGAAAATGGACTGGGAAAAAAAGCTTAGACGTTACCCGCTTTTAAATCTGGGAGATAATTGTCCCATGTCAATAATTATCAGACCTGTATCTGTTTTACCTATCATAAGCAAATTTTGAAAAGGGAATGTTTTTAAACACCTTTTACGACGTATTTTGAGTGAAACAAAACTGTTTAACAGAACACAGTCAGGGGATTTCAGACCAAAGACATTCATGTTGAAACTGCTTTACATAATTCACTTGATAAAATGGCTTGAAAACATTGATAAAGGTAAACTTACAGGTGTAATTTTTATCGATTTAAAGCAAAAGCATTTTGATACAGTCAATCCATGGATTGTTTTGTTTGCACAAAACTTTTATCATTTTGGTATAGTGAAAATACTTTCAAAGTTTCACTCTCTATCTCAATGATAGATCACAATGTGTCAAATGGAAACGCGGTCATCTCCGGAGAGAAAGATGTTACAATCGAACGTCCCTACAAGGCTACTATTATTGGTTCCTTTATGTTTTTTAATTCTTTTTGTAAAATGCATTCCTTAAATTGCTCTTGAAGGCATTCACAGCGAATTATAACTATAGCATTATCGATACCCACGCAGAGTATGGTTTCGATAAGTCTTTGGATGTAGATAGAGAAAGACAATTAAAAGACGATCTCTGTCTAATTCTTATGGAATGGATGCAAGAAACAATAAAACATCACTATAAATTTCGAAAGAACCAATGTCATCGTCAATAGGCGACTTCTCCAGACAATCATATTGACAATATCGAGAATAGAACAATATTTTGTCCTGAAATTTATGGGGGATAACTTCTTAAGGAACTGTAAAATCTGTGCCTAAATCTTCTGCGGTGTTTCTACCTATTCGCCATGAGACGTCCGCGTCGGTTCTCATCGACACGGATTTATTAATGCAAGAACTTTAGTTCAGAAACTAGGTGTTTTAAGGGTTGATAATTTTATTGTCCAAAGAAGCACTACTCAAATCTACGAATACCAATCTAGTATTCCCACATCTATTTAAACTATTTTGTTGCTACGGCGTATGGCATTGATGCCAGGAACAAAACAAATAGTCACTAGGCATTTTTAATTTTACAAAAAGAGCAGCAAGGATATTTTTTCACTCTAGAATACATCGCATGTTTAAAACATCCAGCAGTTACCCTCGAGTCAGTGTCAACTTTTACTATGTTAATCAAGCTTGCCGATTCGGATATGCCCATGCAATCGACTATTTTCATTATATCGAAAATTATTTCTTAGTGCTTCAAAGTTTTACATTGTATGTCGAACCAGAGTGTATTTAAAGGGGATTTGCTAAAACGGCCACATATTTTGGATTTGCAATGTTAGCAATGAAGTGACTCATGCAAAATGCTTCAGAATTTTGCTCCTTAAGATGCTATTGAGAAAAGTAGTTTTAAACATTCTTACCCACAGACAGCTACAAACTATTTTATAATAAAATTATAGTAATTTGTGCGCACTGATAAAAGAACAAGATGCCGCCTAATAACAGTATCCTAAAGTTGTCCAACTTTGTTGTGCAAAATCTATTAGCGACCTCCCTCTCCTGCCTAATAACTCTACAGCTCACCGCTACGCTTTCCTGCCTCACACCAATTAACATATTTCCAACTAAAAATTGAACTCTTAATAATAACAATGTTTGATACTACTTGAGCAAATTGCTGTTTGAGGTCTCCCAACAGACACCCACCAATCGTAGTCACATCGCTAAAAATTGTGCAAATAATGTTGTGTCAAGCTCCCGTACCCACCATAACAGCTCCAATAATAAATACGCACATTCTATGTCATGCAAACAGCTAATCGTCCCCATCTCTGGGTGGTTTTTCCTAAACTATTCCATCAGCTCCAAGATATTTCTTAAATTTCAATGACCTCGCTGAAGATGCAAGTAAATACTATCTATTTTTAGACTATACTCAATAATTGCACCCTGGTCACACGGGCAAGCGGTGACAATTCAACTAGAACTTCACTAATTATAACTTTGAATCTTTCTACCTTGATATTCTCACCTCCTTTGATGCGGCGTGTTATACTGTGATTGGTAAAAAGAAAGCACATGGGTTGCTGATCTAAAACCATAAATCTACACTATGTCACACTTGCCCTCGTCTACTGCCGTCCTACCAATAGCCAGAACGCATCCTATTTACCTTTTCCTATGTCTCTACGTATCACAGTGGGTTCACACGCCATCCACCCCTACGCAAAAGCCCGCACAGCCTACCCCATAACCGACCACATCCTCCTACTACTATGCGCCTACAACCCCCGCCCTCCAACGCACATCCCACCATAATGCCTGTCGCCCCGATGTCGCCTCGACACCACAGCCCCGCCAATGAACATAAGGTGGAACTTTCACCCCAATCTCTAACCACATCCAAAGGAGGAGCAACACTTAACTCGGCGCATTTCGCTCTGCTCTCTTACATGAGACCTCAGAAGAAATCGGCCAGTCATTTCCAGAACTACGATTCTCATACTGCTAAAAACTCGTGTTGGCTAAGTTCAGCTCTCTATATTCTTAGCGATTAAAATAATATTATGTAGTTAGTGCTAATTTCAGTACCGGAGGTGCCGACGACACGCCCACATGATTCCTTTCATTTTCCACGGTTAAAACGTTCCTGTAATATCCATGTTATCACAGCTGCTCTGCCATATACCTCACGACAATTCGCTTCTAAAACCAGTTTTTCGCTGCGACACCGGCTCACCCAACCAGCTCTTCCCTTAATCTTAGTCGCTGAACGCTTCCACAAAGCTATTTCTGCTCTCACCTCTCATATTTCCACTTTCATAGAAATATCTTATCTAGTGCTATATACTCAACAGTCCACGCTAAGGTTCACATTATCTATTTTAACCTCCCAAACACCCATAAACATCTAATATAATACTTCTACAACAAGAATGCATACGAACAAATGAAACGTACACTCAATACTGAATCATACATAATGTGCCAAAGTATTAGTTACAAATATCTTCCCGGCCAGTCTCTTGTGTAGTACCCCACTAGTAATTAATCACTATACTTATATATACTACAATGTAAAACAATCTCCTGTTGACCGTAAGCCAATATTCACTCTACCATTGATGGCTAGTATATATCCCATCCGTGATACTGTATTGATCCCACTATGATATATTGGTATGCAACTTCAATATCGGTCATTGCATTGTATACTTCAGTAACATGTCTGCGCGTCTATATCATCTTGCATTCGCATCTCTCCACACATCTAGTCACCACCTCGACCCAGATGTGATAAACTTCCCCTGCTTATTCCGTTGCTCTTACATATCCATACACCTTCGTTAAACACCTCTAAAGTCCCTCATGCAATACACAAGCCCGTCTCAACGCTCTCGCTGTGGATTAACTGAAGAATGTCGCTAGTTACCGGCGCTACATCATGGATCCATCCGTTACGCTCTCCTTCCGCCACCCACTCGATCAACCTCCCATCTTCTGTATCCGGATCACTGAACATGACACTACAACTATTGCTCCTGTTCCGTATACATCTATATGTATCAAATAAACCAAAAAAACCCACAACATCAATCACACACTACATTGATCGTGCACGCGTCGAGCTCTCTAGCCATCCAACCCCGCGCCCGAGCCTTCCCTCACGTTCCTCCGATACCATGATATCGTACTGCTATAATTCTCACCATCCTAATCCCTCCATACCTCCCTCTCCATCTAGTTAGGTTTGTCTGCTGAGAGACACAGCTTCTACGGTGGATGGACCACTCGACAACGCAAGTCCCACGACAACGAGGGTCCCACTTTCCGCGCGACAATTTTTCATTGCCTTTACAGCACTTCGACTAAACCAAATCACACCAACCAACTCGCTCTCTACTACAAACTCATCCTGACTATCCATGTCGCAGAATGAAGACCTCAAATAACCCGTCAGCGATCAAACTTCCACACGGATCCGCACTATTATATATTGCACCCCAGGCAAATAACCTAACAGTTACCATCTGCTTTTTCACGCTTAGCTAATACATAAAAACCTTGAATAACACAAAATCTCTCATCTTTATAAACAATGATCAGAAAACCCCTCTCCGGATGCTCTTGCCGGCTCTCTTGCCTCTGCCAACGCTATTTCATGTAGCTACAGTCGACAGAGCTACGTCCTCCTCAACGCTTCACACAACTTCACCAGGCCCTCATCCCTCCATACCACGTCCCTACCTCTCCTGGCCTTCCGTCTCACAACCGATCACCTTTAATTCAACACGCACAATCACTTACCTACCTTCTTATCACAATGCTTCCTGCGCCCACTTATCAGTGGGAGCAAACCACCGAAGACAGGACGATGCTTTATCCTATCTCTACACTCACGCGATTGCAATCATCTTTCTACGAAGCACACTCAAACTAGGCACACACTACTCCAGATCACCCACCTATATGATATCCATCACAATATTCTATAGCCCCTGTTCTCTAACTCTTAATTCCATTTCTACCCAGCATCGTCCTCTCACACTTCCATGATTCAAATATTATATATAGATTACCAGATTCTAGAATATCGTCGGCATCTAACTTACAAAATCGCACACTGAAGCTATGAGGGTGATGTTGACCAACGAGCTAGATCAATCTGTCCTCCTAAGCCTTAGTTGTTAACACCGATACGGCACGTAGACGTATTGCCGGTGCTAACACACCCGGTACACCAAATCATCTATTCAATCTGGTGTAGCAAACTGTTTGATTCAACTCTCATACATGAATATATTGTGGATCACTTCCGCATCCACTCTCTTAACTCGTAATTGCACCTCGCCTATCAGATTATTCAAACTTAATGACTGAATAGACTCCTACGCACCTACGCGATCATCGCAGTTTATTTAACCATGGACATCTTGTAAAACCTTCTCCGCATTCTACACTGTAGTCTCTCTGATATCAATGCCTGGAGTAACAGACTCCAACATCGCGCCCGAGTCTCATCAGCTTCCTACATTGCTTTAGGACGGAACAACATACATACACCCATGTGCCGCAATCGCATAGTGACACCCACTGATAACGATTGACGTTGACATCCACACTACACTACCATCCGATGAATATTTCACTTGCTACATTATTACTATCAGATTGTTACTGTAACCTTTCTTCAGCTAGGTCCAAACCGTCCACCAAAATCGCAGTTTTTTGATTCTTACTCATCAGACCATCCCAGCAGTCATAAACACACCTGGTCCTATCATCCAAAGGGGACACAATATAACAAGCCAACTATGTGAAAGCTCAAAGTAATTTATAACCATTAGTACCTGTTTTAACTAGTTACCTCTCCCCCTTCCATGCCGATAAATCAATGATGAACAGGCCATTATTCCCTTAAACAAATATATGAGCTACTATACTTACCACTACCCTCCGCAACAGGAGCATTCCGACAATTTAGCTTACATACCCTCTGAGGACCTTGCTGAAACTAGTCATGCATCACCCAAACTAACCAGAGACTATAGAGCAGGGCACAATACTTTTATTCATGCCAGATTCCATAGTATTTACTCTTTATCTGGGCCTACATAACATTTTTATTGTAAGCCTCGCCATAATTTCAAAAACCCCATATATATTGTCACGATCCCTTTTATGACTGATCTGTCACTCCTGCGTACATAGCCGTGTCAGCTAATTGCAGTCGACCCTGATCTCCCCAACGCACATAAACCAATCACGTTCCTCTCTACATACCTTCATGCATACAAGACTAATTGCTTACCAGTCTGATTTTTTTGGGTAAGATACTACCGTATCATGTGCCTTGCACAGCGGACTATTACCGAGACCCGACAGCAGTCTGCCTCCACTGCTACAGACGATATTGATAGACGCTGAGGACTACTAACATTTCATCTGCACAACAAGCTTAACAACTTCTTTCAGCCCTAGCAATGTTATCTCCCTACTTTTCTTTCTACCTCATAGACACCACACGACCAAATCTTACGTCACATATTAACTAAATATAATAGTCTTCTGCTCTACCGCTCCTACATGCGCTAGTCAAGTGCGCAGTACATGTTCGATCTTAACGCTTCCAGATTAACTATCTCTCTCGATTCAACAGCCACTGATCCCCTCTCACAGCGTGAGTGTCAATAACACATCACTTCATGAACACATTCATTATCGGCGCCTGTAGCACAGCGCTCATACTTATGCATCTTCGTGTCACCATGCCACAAATCCCAACATATTGATGCTCCTCCGCTTCACGCATCACCTCCTCTACAATACTCCGTGATGTCAGTTCCGCCTACGAATCGTACAAGCAGCTCTTATTTTGAAGAAATGCAGAACTTAATTTGCTATCCAGCGAATATATTGGAAATAAGTCTCGGCCATGGGCACTCCGCATTCTCCGAAGCTTCCGAACACTGATTAAAAAACAGCTTGATCAACATGAGCGCACTGTTAAGCCTCTCTTCGATGCCTTTAAGCAATGTGATCCTTCGCTCGCTTCCTCTCTTTTGTAATTCAAAAAAGCCGTAACGTGTGAGTAGTCTTGTTCTCTGTTCCTGGTCATTATTGCCATACCGCTTGACAACCAATCAGTTTCATAGCTATTCCATCCAATGTATGGGACATACTACTGTATCATCGTCAAAATCTTTGAGTAGTGCTTCGTTTTGGACAAATTAAAAACTCAACTTCTCCTTAAACACACCTTAGTTTTTTGGGCTTACCCTCAAGCTGTATCTTTGCCATAAAACATCCGGTGTGATGAGACCACCGCAAAGACATTTCATCAAATAAACACCCAGAAGTTTAGCACATTTAACATTTTCTTCAAAGACAATTCTCCCCCTCATATTTACACAAAATTTCATTACATTTCAATAATTTCTGAGAAGTCCCTATAACATAAACATTGTGTTTTCTTAAAATTTCATAGTGAGTTTATTTTTTTGCATCCATTCAAATAGAATTTAAAACATCGTCGTGTAATTTCTTCTCTCTATCCACACAAAGATTATCAGCAAACATTCTTTGACGTGCGTGATCATCATGCATAAATATATTTGACTAGCTAGACATGCTTCAAACATTCTAGGATAGTCACATTGATACAAAAAGAATAAAAATCAGAAGGACTTAATCATAGAGCCTGGAGGGACTCCGATTGTAACAATTCTTTCTCTCCGAGATGACCCCCCTTTTCCATTTGACACATGTGAGTCTAGATGGTAGACTAAAGAGTGAAACCTTTGAAAGTATTTTTCATCACTATACCAAAAGATAACGTTTGTGCAACAACAAACATCATGGATTGACTGTATCAAATGCTTTGCTTAAAGTCGAAAAATCTCCCTTCACAACCCCATGTAAGGTTTACCTTTATCAACTGTTTCAACCATTTGATCATGATATTATGTAAAAGCCAGTTTCACATAGAATTTCTTGGTCTTGAAAACCCGACTGATGTTCTGTTAAAAGTTTTGATTATTCACTCAAATACTCCGATAAAAAGTGTTTACTAAAACATGTCTTTCCCAAAATTTTGCTTATGGATAGGTAAAACATCTACAGTCTATAAATATTGACATGGAAATTGATCTCCAGATTTAAAAGCAGGGTAACTCTAGCTTTTTTCCGAGTCATTCACAAGCGTCACCCTTTGTATAGAAAAATGTCGATGAATTAAAACTACAAACCTATCAGCTACCAGCATCAATACTTACTTTCAACATTTTAACAGAGATTTCATCAATTACCTGTCAGCTTTTTTACCTGACATGCTTTTTAATTTCTTTTTTCAAGAATTCTTTGGATACTGGGTGAGAAAATTGTAAATGAGCCTTTTGGCATTAGCTGTTTCAAATATTTGATAGCTGGATTCCATCAAAATTGAGGGGCAATTTATGACCTATGTCACAAAGAAATCATTAAAATGCATTTGAAATTCTTATAAGAGTCAGAAACTACATCACCGTCAATTTTCTAGTAGATGCTGAAGCTGTTTTTAGATTTGGAAGGCAAAAATTTGTTTCAATCGTGCTCCCATATCCTTAGGTTTCCACTGCATCATATATGGAATGTGTATCAGTGGCGGATCCAGGAATTGTCGAAGGGGGGGGTCGTTGGAAAAAGGAGCCAATAAGCTTAAGGTCTGGGATTGAAGCCAAAGTGGAGGCCCAGGGCGATGCCCCCGGAAGGCTCTTGCGGTTTAAGCGTTTTAAAGTTTACGTTTAGAGGTTAATCTTAGGAGTATATATCTATTAACATAAGGATTAAAGTTCTGTGTCCACCAAGGGGGGGGGGGGGCACTGTGTGTAGCGGAATGTTCAAAATAATTGATTTATTGATTAATTTTAATTGGGGAGTTTTAGGAGATCTAAGCCGTACAATGTACCCCAAAGTATAGCTTGATACCACCACCCTCCCAGTGGGGTTTCAATTACAATCACATTATTTGACACTCAGCAGCGGGTGAATCGCCTAGTGTTTAGATAAATTAATTAGTCACATTTTGGCGGGGGGGGGGGGGTAAGTTTCGAAGAACACGCCTAAACCAAAACAAACCTCGGTCAGTTCCATGTAAAAACATGGGACAAGAAATGGTTACAGCACCTAGTGGACCTTCAAGTTATTTTTAACTGAAATAAATCTACAAAGTTACCACTTCTATGTTTACATGCAATGTAAAAACGTATGCATTGAAATTATATCATATCTCTTGCAAAGATCAGCCATCATACTGGAGATTATTGAAATAGATTTACAAATCTTTAGACAACAACTGACTATTCTGCTGAATTTTCAATTCAGATTGCTTTCTCTGGAATTAATCATTCATATGAAACTATGGTTGTAACATTATTATTTGCAATCAATGTCAACATATCTCTGCTCTAACCACTAATTCAACTTCGACTGACTGCTTCCATAATTGATGTTTCATTTCGAAATCCCTTGCATCTCACAATATTCATTAAGATTAGGCGTTCTCTTGCGTAACCTAGATATGGCGTCGTGAGTTGGAGGTCCTGCCAATGTCATAGACTTCGTTAATACCGTCGGGAACGTAAACTTTTTTGATGATAGGCTTAATTGTCTTCTTACAATGCTCGGTATTAGAGATGTCAGACAGACACGGGTGTTTACGAATAATACTATCAAAAACGCGATGGTTCCTGTGTTACCACAGACCGTGAACACACGATAAAGAAAAGTTATGTGCTAAGATTTAAGTAGCTTCAAACTCTTTTTTTCTATTTCCAGCCTGCGTTCTAAAGCCCATTGATTTTAATCTATAGCAAGTTATTTGACACGCTAGTGTATCTCTTTTGAATGTATTTACCCTTCTCATAAACGATTGAAAAGAATTAAACTAAATTATATCTTTTTGGAAAGAAGAGTTCTGTTTTGAAGGTTCCCTAGTGCTATTTGCTGTACTCGGGTATCTCAATAAGCTTTTAACCGAAAGCAATCGGAGTTACCGGAACTACGACCATTACGAGCGATGAGACTCATTTCCCCTTAAAGACAATTTACAAATTCATGACGAAAAAACGTAATTACGAGTATGGGAAATCCATTACTAATGTCGTTTAATAATCACATCCGCCAACAATTCTGCCGAGTCCTTCAAATAAAATTCCATGGTTGAGCTAAAAAAATAAATTATTGGCTTAAATAGTTTATTCTTGATTGACAAAGTATACCAAGACGCATTTTGCTATTTCCTGATTTATCTAAAAATAATAAAGAGTGAAATAAATAAATAAGCTTTTATTCTTGATAAGTTCGGACTTATACATCAAACAAATTAACATCTTAGCCTATAAACTACGCATCAATTTTATCACGACTGCACAGACTTTTGGCGTGAGGGGTCATTTTGTGGGAGAGGAACACCGGAGTTGCCGCGCGAAGGAACCCACGTGTCCGAGTGGGCGCCACCTCATACCTCTCACATACAGACCCACTGCCCGATCACGAGGAGCGAACTCGGGTCGCAGCCGGTCGGGAAAGCAAGTTTTGCAAAAAAGATTTACGACATGCGCGTTTCAAGTCATCCCGTGACTAAGAAACTGACGACAGGCATGTTTACACTCGAGGATTGCAGGTACGTACATCATGCTTCGGAGCAAATGTGCAACCCAAAACTACAAATTTCAGCCAGACGCCTGGGAGGTGACGAGAGAACACTAGTTCTGTGCGAGTTGGGAAATGTTGAGCTGATGCTCTCGCGCGTGTGAAAGCACAATGCGGAGTTGCCCCTACATGAGCATCCCTTCGCATGCTTATCTCGAGCGAAGTTCTTGCTGGCAGATCACGACCGCGAACATTAGGATCTGCTTCTGCGATTAATGTTAAGCCGCTTTCGGAACAAAGCTTCAATTGAATGCAAGTTCGAAAAATTTATTTGATAAAACAAGACTACAATTGGCTTTTTTGTGTTTAGGAAAGAAGACTTGTACGCGGTCATAGATGTTTGGACAATGCCGCATAAGATGAAGAAGATCAACATCGGGTTAAGGAAATGCTTCACTATCCTGATTAATCAACAACAAAAACATCGCTGTATGTTGAACAGTGCTTGCAGCATTTGGATTAATAATACTTCTCCAAACCAACATTGCACTCTATTGCCTTCTTAATGGATGGATTTTTTTGGCGCGGAGTCTGCTACACTGTTTTGTAAATTGGAAGCTCTTCAATTCAGCTGTCAGGTTCCTAGTATTTTCGCTATGTTTCAAGATGTTCCTTTATTTTTCACCTATATTATTGGGGCAAACCTCGCTATACTTTCCTAGATTTGGCAATATAAAGCTCCTTTCTTCAATTGTTCTTTATTCTGATTGTTTATAAAACAATGCGAAAAAAGGAAGCGAATCAAGTTAATGAAAAACAACCAATATTGGATTCATGAACCTTACGATGCAGCGACTATTCAAAACGTGTGAAAAATAGCTTTTGCCCTTAATTTGATATGGTGTCCGCAATTTCGGTTTTTCAACTCATGTTTAAATACACGTCCTTTCGATCAGCTAGATCACATCTTTCTGACTCGTATGTCTTTCTCAGAAAATAATACAGGGTATTCAAATGATAGTTTGAAAACACCAACTTTTGGAAAAGTCATTCCAGTTAGATCAAACTGATATAACAAAATCAAAGAGAAAATGCATTGAAGGCATTTGAGTTATTAACACATAATAAGACGTGTTTCAAGGTCATTTTCTTGTTAGAGCTAAATTGATGTAAAAAGCATTAACGTTACTTTGATCTTCAACACGTCATTTTATCAGTGCAGATACTCAAATGAAGCCATCATTCAGCTTGCATGATTTTAATCAGATTTTAAAAAAAAATAACTTCTACAGATTTTTATGCCCCCCGGAATCTTCGACTTCGGGGCATAGTAGTTTATTTGTCTTGTCCTGACTTTTGTCCCACCAAAAAAACTTTAACATTAATTTGCGCATAACTTAATTGAAGTGGCAAGTCGATCGGGACTTTCCATATTTCACATGTGCTGTTCCTTATGACAAGCACTTTCTACTCGGGTACCCAACCATTTTCTGACCTCTTGACTTTGAAAGTGACCACTTTTCAAAAACTTAAACATTGGCCACTTAACTTTTGACAATGACTAAGAGAGTTAGAATCTTTATAAGCCCCCGGAATCGAATTCCGGGACACTCATAGTTTTTTGGCTCTGTTCCGTTTTTCCGTTTGTCTTGTTCTATCTTGTGTTTGTGCCGCAAAACTTTAACATTCTTGACCATAACTTTTGCATGGCCAAGTGATGGGACTTTCTAATATACACACGTGTGCTTCCTTATGACAAGCGCTTCTACGGCTACCAACAATTATTTTTGACCTCCTGACCTTGACCTTGACAGTTTGAACCTGCCTTTTCAAACAACTTCTAACATTGGCCATAAACTTTTTAATGGCAAGTGATCGTGACTATTCATATTAACACACTGTCGCAGTTTCCTTATGACACACCCTTTTTCTACTGGTTACCAACATTTTTACCTCTTGACCTTGAAAGGTCTTGACATTCTTCTTAAAAACTCTTAAAACATTGGTCATAACCTTTGAATGGCAAATGATGGGGTTTTCATATTGCACATGTGAGTTCCTTATGACACACCCTTTCTACTGGTACCAACATTTTTGACCTCTTGACCTTGAAGTTTGACATACTTTTTAAAAACTTTAACATTGGCCATAACTTTTGAATGGTAAGTGATATATTTTTCATATTTCACATATGTTTTCCTTATGACAAGCCCTTTCAACTGGTACCAACATTTTTGACCTCCTGACCTTGAAGTTTGACCTACTTTTCAAAAACTTTAACATTGGCCATAACTTTTGAATGGTAAGTGATATATTTTTCATATTTCACATGCATAATCCTTTTGGCAAGCCCCTTTCACTGGCATGTGGAATCCGGGGGCATCTGTGTTTCACAAACACATCTTGTTTTTTATGCAGAAAGTTTACAAGATAAGATAATTTCAAATAAATTATTTTAAATAGATTAAATGACATTTTTTCTTAAAAACTCAAACAAAAGGATTGGTTGGATATTTATATTACGTTAACTGGTCAGGGATCAAAGATTGATTAAAAGTGACCAGGTAATCCATTTGTTCTTACTGAAAAGAAAATGACAAGAACTCTCCTTAAGATAGGTAGAAGCAGTTTTGGAACTGGTCAAAATATTACGATTGATTTGTGACCACAGTTAAAGTATTCTTGCTACATGTATAACATAAAAAAATATTTAAGTTTTTCTATACAAAGCAGATTGTTTATTGTCATTGTAAATTGTTATTTGATAATGAAATAGATTTTAAATAATGGAGAGTGATGTGGTTGGTTGTAAGGGGAGGTGGAGGCCAATTTTTGTTAAAGAGGATGACTAATTATTCATTTTACATCTTATATCAAGTGTATTTGATCAATACTAATGTTTATAATACTCTTGCACTGTTATATATGGTTCCTATTTTTCCATATATTTCAAAACAATAATTCCTATTTTTTTCAAATTTTCCTATATTTGTTTGTCCAAAAGTCACTTGACAGCCTGCAATCTGTTTTATTAGAGTTAGCTCCCCTCT
>CAJDSM010155933.1:0-10745 GCA_903981925.1 Ostrea lurida
ATCAAGTTATACTGTGAATATAGTGAAAAATCTTAAAAAAAATTTCATCCAAGAAACCATGGGGCCAGAAAGCCAAGTTAGAGCCAAACAAAAATATGTTCTGCTTCATGCTGCCGACCGATTTGGACTCGAAACCCCCCGACCTAGTGAATTTTATTATTTATTTATTTTTTTTTTTTTTTTTTTTTCCAAATAACATTAAAATGTGAATAATAAAGGATTTCAATCTTACAGATTTTTTTGGCTATAAAAATTTCAGTCTATACAGTCTTAATTTTTAACACAATTGTATGTCAGATGTATTGATTGCGTAACTTGACTGGGTTTTCTAACTATGGACTTACATGCTTGGAGCTGATCATGGACAACATACTCCACCTGTGGTCAGAAATAGTTAATAGATGGTTTATTGAAGCAAAGCCTTGAATTACTATACCGTAATCCTTCTAATTTTTCGCACTGAACATACACCTATTTTTTCAGGATTTTTGCAAAAAGTGTCGAAAAATTAGAATTTGAAAAACTTTTGGTATTGATTTCCTTACTGAGAAAGATCTATACTCTATAAGGGCCGGTAAGTAAAATTTTCAGGATCATACTATTATGTTACATAGGTTTGTAGTTGACCTAATATGGTTGTATCATGGTCATAACATTCATTGGGGCGAGAGCGGAGTCGAGCCCCATATGCGAATTTACTGACCATGTTATAAACCATATTTAGGTCAACTAACAACATGTAACGAATATAGTGCGACTGCTTTTTGCTAATTGCATAGATCTAATGATAAAACTTGCATGTCTACAGTGTGATTGCACTTTGGCCTGAAAGCACTATTGACGGTCACAAACAAGTGACGTTAAGAAAATATTCGTAGTTTTACACTAATGATTCGAGATTCCAATGAACTATTTGGCGTTGGGATTCATTCGACGACCGAAGTAATTATTGCATTTGAGTAAGTCAGACGCTTTTGAAAACAATATTTAGAGACGGAAAATAACAATAAACATCATCTTAACCGTGTATAAGGAGTTAAAGGCTCCTACTGACTATGGATGAATCTATGACTATGTAGGATATACCATTGGTCTACACAGTGATCAAATGTAACCAATGGATAATGCTACAAATTTAGCAGGAGGTATATCATCAAGTGTACGAGGCCGGATTCCACTCAGTGTAACCCGAATAATAATCCAGTCGCTTTAATATATTCGCTGTATTCCGATCACTCCATAAACCTCGAGACGAAGAAAGGGTCCGAGTTACGACTCTCGGAGATCCTCTGGAGATCTCGGAGCTTTATTTTGTTTGTCAAATAGATTTGATTCTTTGCTGTTGTTTTGTGTGTTATTATCAGTTAAAACATAAAGGGTTGTGAACTTTGGAAAGAAAAACTGGAACGATCTGAAGACAAACGATAGAAGGTATGATACGATGTGGAATAGAAAATGAACGAGTTAATCAAGACAAAGTGTTGAAAGGGAAAATGGCGGATAATAGCACACGCGCTTCACGTTATAGTTTAGGTAGGTATTTAATCAGCACAAGAAAATAAGAAAAGAAAAAACAGTGAAGAAATTTACGGGCAATTAAAGCATAAGATATAATCATTAGGTCATAGTCTTTAATCAGTGAGAAATTCAACACGCACCCTTCCAACAACTGATTGTTTTTTTTCATCCAGAATTTTCCCCCCAAGTGTCGAAATATATAGAAATTTTTCAAACTTGATATTGGCCAAATTTCAAAGTGTCGGAAAACATTAGGAGGTCGAAAAATTAAGAAAGGGATTACGCGTAGCCCATTGCTAACTGATGTTATTTTCAATCTTTGATTGTTTGTTTTTCATAAATTGTAGGAGTGAACAAACAAAAAGGCAGTCAAAGATTAATTGTCACCATACTAGCGTTAGGATCTAATTATGAGGATATTAGGGGCCAATTTCTACTAAGCATCATTTATACTTCTAACGCTTTTTAAATCTTAATTTTCCAAATGATTGTTAAATATTGATGACACCTATTACAATTTGTAAGTGCTCGTACCAATGTATTAAATCACCCGAATTCCTCAATTTTAATTATCTATCGCTTGCAAAATGCAATGAAATGTAAATATAAATTAAAAAAAATACGAAAATAATGATGAAATATTATTGGGACCACATGCAAACTGAATCTGTGGAAAATATTTTCTCAGACATATATACTTTCTAAAACAATTTACACCATTTTGTGATTGGGGTACTTCTAGTTACAGGACCATATATTTAATAGCAAAATTTGTTACATAATTTTCACCTCAAAATCACACCTTTTATCAAAAGCCTTGATACAATTTGAGGTATAATATTGAAATTGTACAATGATTGCGAAGAGCCTGATAAGGATGTAAAGGGGGGGGGGGTAGGGAAGAACATGAGTAGGCACACACCGTCTAAAAAACTCCTCACAAACATGAAATCTCTTGTTTACAAAAATAATACTCTCAGAGAAATAAATGACAAAATTAGAAAAAAAAAAACTTGTTCTTTTAATTGGAGATTTTAATTTAATCCATTCCATTTTTTCCAAAGTCATTTTATCTAATTTCACTCTGGACAGTAAACAAAGATGACAGAAATTAGGTATAGGCAAAAAGGAGCATAGGAGACATATTTTCAAACCCTAAAAAATGTAAATCCCGAGTAGCCGTACATGGACTTTTCACCCCTGACACCAGGCCCTCATAAGTATTTATGAGTTCCTCTGACTTCAATTCCTGGATCACGCCTTAATTGTCATTTAGGCAAATGTTACGCAGGTTACATTTTTTTAACTTTCAATAGGGGAAGGGGATAATGCACTTATACCTTCATCGGATATAAAATCGACATCTTGTACCTGTAGAGATTATGGAATTATGAATCTACAATGATTATGCACACGTGAGGCTATCTTGGATGTGCTTGACAGGGCGGCGACAGAAGTTATCTTATCATAGGTGTATACCATTTATTTCTTGATTGACATATTAATGCAAATCTACTATCGTATCTTCAACTTCATCACAAAGATAATCAGTAGCATAGTTTGTATGCATGATGCAGATTGGTGCTCCTGCTTGCCAGACTCTACCACTGCTTTCCCTGAATAGAATAATCACAAGACAAAGCAATTAGAAATCACTAACAAACAATTAAGCCTCTGGCAGGTATCATATATATTTATACCCTTTGGCAGCAGGAAACAGACATTATATTTTTTTGGCCTTACATTGAAAAGCTCCTGAATAGTGGAGATTTCAAATTGTTCAATCATGACCCCGGAGGTTTACGAGGGGCCACAATATTTTTTCCGATCTATTAGAAAGGGGGGAAAAAGAGGAGAAAAATACAGGAAAAATAATAAAGAAAAAAAAAAACAATAAGGAGGGAAACAAAAAAAACCAAACAATTCTTTAAAAAATCAACGAAACATTGACAGAAGAAACATATTTACCTAACAGCTCCTGATATCAGCAGTACACCTTCAAATTTGATCAGATAACCCCCCCCCCCCCCCCCAACCCCCCCAGGTCTATCTTGTGCTCGCCTCTTTTTCACACTTAAAACGGTTCCTCGAACTTTTTCTATAACATCGTTGGCAGCAAAAGATCTAGACTGATAGCCAGTGTATCTAGAAGCCCTCTCCCCCCCCTCCCCAACACGCTACCTCCTGCTCGCCCCATCCGGCCTTCTCCTTCTGTCCCCCCCCAGCACACATGGCTCTATATCGGCTTTAAATTGTAATCTTTCCACCTAGCCGGTTCAGCCATATCTTACATATATACTACCATGGCCCCGACGAAGCTGTCCTCCCTATCCAAATTTGGGATCAAAAGGTCCTCAAAAAAGCCACTGGACATTGAAGTTCAGCAATAATGGTTTTCGAGGCAATTAGAGCATATCTTCTCTACTTAGAATCACCATATACAATATACCCATGGGACAAAGAATGCTCCCTATCGAATTTTGGAATCCAAAGGTCAAGTGCATTAGATATGGATTGTAAGCAATATAGTTTCTTGGCTCTAGGAGCCACATGTTGCAAATGGACTACCCCCTGAGATGAAGGTGTTCACCTATCAAATTGGGGTTCAAAAGGTCAAGCACACCTGGAACATGCAATATACATTTTTTGGTTTCCGGGCTGTTAGAGCTTATACTTTCCACCTAGAGTCACCAATGTCATTAAATAGTAACTACACAATGGGCGAATGTTCCCATATCAAATTTTTGAAGGTACAAGCTCACTGGACATAAAAGTTGGCAATGACATGGTTTACCAATACCCTTGGGAGATGGGGGTAAGCCCTCCAAGACCGATCCCACCTCCCAGCAGCCCAGACGGCCCAGCCAAGGGGTAATCTCCCTTTATTTCAGGTTACTCTTTTTGACCTTTCCCTATTTTTATTTGTGCAAGATTTGCTCACCAGTACCTACTTGTTTTCTCCTTGAAACTACTCAGTTTCCATTTCTTTGAACTTTTTTCCAAAACATAAAGTGATGTCTCACCTCACCAACCACCATTCAGTGTTATTCATTAAATCAATGATCCCATAAATATATAAAAAATGATAGTCGATATTGAAACAAGTTTGACAAAAGGAATTTTTAAAGAAAAGTTTAGTCTTGGACAGCCAAAAGAGTATAGGAAGGGAATACTTCCCAAGCTTGTTTGATGGGTATTATGTGTTCCTGTTGATGTATGCGACCAAGGCAGAGATTTGCTGAGCGCTAAGGGCGAAATTAGATGTAAAGGTTAGACAGTAAACAACATAGTTATATAGGTTTTTTTAACCTAACAAAAGATTCTTTTGCTAATGATTATCTTTCAAATTTTAGGTCACTTGGGTGACATATATTGCAATACTTGATGCAGATGTCCGTCGTGTGTTTACACACCATATGTTAAATCTTCATAACTTTTCTAATGAAACACAAGGTACAGTTGATATAGACATAACAAGGCCCAAAACATGTCATGGAAACTAACTTATCATGGTTTGAAAAAAATATATGACAGGTATTACTATGTTAACAAAAATCTAACATTATTCCAGTTTGATTAGCATTATGACATCCGAATAAGACATATTTCTTACCTTTTTCGAAAATAAGTCTAGAACAAACTAGTAAATGTGATTGGTCGTATAGATTATTGCTTACGGACAAGGTGTGCTATTTGTCGAGCCAAAATGAAAATAAAAATGGAAAAAAAATTAATAAAAAATTAATATATTAAATATTGCATGTTACATGAGGTAACATTGAAAATTTTCACCTGAGAAAAACATTGTCAACCAAGGCATAGCCTAACAAGCATTTAAGTATTAACCAAAATTAAAAATATTGCATATAGTTGAGGGCTAACATGAAAATTTTTCACTCTGTGAAAAACATGCAACGGGAGTAGCCCATTCACACTGCATAATCCTTTTGGCACATCCCCTTCCACTGCATAGTGGAATCCGGGGGTGGGGCGTGCGTGCAGGGCAGATCAGATGTTAACACAAACAAGCTGTTCTCTTTTCATAACACTAATTGAAATGAACATGATGCTGTCTCACTAGGGATGAAAAAATTTTCTTGGTTACCTTCCAGATACATTCCCATCGCTACAATTACCATTTTATTGGAAAAATTTGTTTTATTGCAGTAGACTCAATTGTTAATCTTGTTCTTGTTTGCCCGGCAAGTCCCCACCTCATATATTAACCACCAGCATCTTCTAATCAAATTAATATTTGTTATGCTTAGCCCCCACCTCTATGAAATTAATTTTTGGAATTTTGCCTTAGGCCCCCAAAACCTATTCTATCATTAATTTGTTTGCTTAAGCCCCCACCCTCTATCTTAACCCCAACCTCATACATTAACGCCCCACCTCTACATTAAATTTTGTGATTGCTTAGCCCCCACCTCTATCATAACCCCAACCTCTAACATTAATTTTGAATGCTTAGCCCCCACCTCTCATTCATATTTTTCTATTCCGTCCGCGAGCCCCACCTCTAATCATTACCCCCCCTCATCAATTCAATCATTTGATCTTCGCCTCTAGCCGCCCCATCTTCTCGAAGTCAATATTTTGTAAGGTTTACGCCCCCCCCAACCCTCTGATACATCATTATCATTTGCTTGTCTCGACCTCCATTTGTCCCATTAACTTGTTGACATATTGCTTTGCCTTGCCCCCACCCACTCCCTCTATCATATCATTATTTTTTGATTTTTTGCCTGTAGTCCTCCCAACCTCCCATATCAATCAATCCTCTTCCGACCATGCCTATCCATCATCCCTCCACCCTTGCTCCTATCATTACATTCTTGAATTTCCTCTCTCGGCCTCCCCACTCCCTTCTCTAACCAGCCCCCACTCCCCACTCTCCACCATCATCAAATGACCGACTCGTGCCATCCCCCACCTCTCTATTCTCTTTACAAGTTAACCCTCACACATTTTCGCCACCCTTCTTTTGCAATCTCCTATATTCCCTTGCACACTACCTTCTGCTTTAAGTCCCCACTCCAATCTCCCCCCTGCATTTCGCTCCCACCTCTTACTCATATCCATTCCCTTCCCTTTGCTATTTCTTATTTAACTTCTTTTTGACTTGATTTTGCCTATAATCTGATTAATTTGATTTTCTGCCCTCTAGTTCTCTATTAGCCCCCCTCTCATCATTAACGCCCCATACTTCCATTAATTATTAATTTTTTCATTTTGTCTTATGCCCCCAGGCCATACTATTTCATATATGTTTGGTTGCTTAGCCCCCACTTTCAATCATTTAATTTTGATTTGCTCAGTCCCCCACCCCTCTTTATCACTTTATAATTTTCGCAATGTTTTTACAATTCCTTCTATTTCGGTCTATCATTATTAATTGTGCGATTTGCTTCATTTTCCACGCCTCCCTCATTCAAAGCTCAATTCTCCTGATTTGCCTATTTAGCCCCCATTCTTAATACTATAATGTGTTAGATATTGCCTCTTCCCCACCTCTATTTCGCATTATTTTGATTCTATAAGCCCTTCTACTCTATACCCACCTCCTTCTATCTGCATGCTATATATTTTTGTGAATTTGGCTCCTATCATTTCTCCCACCCTCCTGACTCAACTTCTCAGATTATTTCGCATTGCTCTTAGCTCCACCATACATCTTATTATCAGTTAAATTTTTTGTGCATTCTTTATTTAGGCTCAACCCCCCCACACCCTTACTACCTTTTTTACTTTTGTGATTTTTCTGCTCACCATATACTCCCCACCTCTACTAATCATATTATAATTTCTTTGATTTGCCTTCTATTAGCCCACCACTTTCTTCATTTCCATTTTCAAACCCCTATGACTTCCTCTCCCTTCCTCTCGTTCTCTTGCTTATGCTTTTTGTGGTTTTTTTTTGAGGGAGAGAGCATTTTGTTTTATGGGTATTTTAGAATAGTTAGAATAGAAAGAGTGGGGGCCTATAAAGCAAATTCCCAAAATTATGATTAGAGAGTGTGGGAGAATTGAGGCCAAAATTCCAAAATTATAAGAGGGGGGTTTGAGAAAAATCAACAATAATGTAGGAGGTGCTAAGCAAAAATAAAGAAACAATGCAAAAACAAAATGAAAAAAAATAGAAACAAAATAAAAAAACACAAAGAAGAATACAACACCAGCAAACAAGAAAATCCCAAAGAACAACCAAGAGCGGCACAATCAAGAGTCAAACCAATAAAGGTAAAATTGGGTCCTGACCCTGGTGTTGTTATCTTCGTGTCCCTCCTGCTCTTCTTGCGTTCGCATTGTTCTCTAGCAATCCCTTCGCCCCCGGCTCCGCCATATTCTTTTAGATGTTCTTAAACTTTCGGCATGTCAAACTCTATACTATACCCCTATCTATGCACGCGGTTTTTCAAATTAAACCTAGTCTGTTCAATCTAACAACATCAAAGTAATCTCTTCGCGTTTTCATTTCCTATTGATATAAAATTGTTTTAAATTTGGTTAACAAATGTCTTAAAATTCAAGTAATCGAGGGATATATTTTTGAGATTAATTCGAACAAATTTTGAAAAAATGTTCCTGTTAAACTTTTTCGTGTTTAACACAGGTTCAGCTTCTTTTCGGAAAAGGAAGCAATCTATATCAAAATCTAAACGTGAAAAAATTTTTCCGGAAAAGACAAATCCGGAATAATGAAGTTTATTAAAACAAGTGTGCCTTCATGCTAAAAATGAAATGGATTTATTTTTAAAACAATAAATCTTAATATATGTATTTTAAATTATGATGGACCCCATTGGAAATAAGCAACAATATTGTTGCTTTAATGGGTTATTCAAGGTAAACTGTGATATATGTAAAAGTACTTAGTGAAGCTGTGATATCTTGTATGTGATAATAACATTGATGTTCTGCCTGAATAAAGCTAAACTAAGCTAAATACTATACCAGGCTAGAGCCCGACATAAATGAAATTCAAGATTCTTCAGATCATGACCCCCGGGTGGGGCCACAACATGAAATCAGTTTCACATGCTGATGGGAAAATCTTGTTGAGAACCACTGGGACATCACAATTGCAATCATTCTTGGTGCACAACATTCTTAGAGAATTGTAGGAACATCCCCCTTTAAAGAGGCGGTAATCACAAAAAGAACAAAATTATGCAAAAGTGCGATACGGTGGGGTGGAATTGATAGAAAATAGAAAGAGTTGAACTATACCTGAAAGCTTCCAGACATAGTGCAAATTCAAGGTTATTAAACCATGACCCCCGGGGGTAGGTTGGGGTCATCATAGGGATATACATTTGAATACCGGTATATAGGGGAAATATTTTACAATCCTCTCAGGAACTATCGGACCAAAGAGTGGAACTATTTGTGTTATATGAATTCATTTTCATTTATGGTGCGATCCTTGGGAGCTAGGTTGGGGCAACGATATGGGGTGAAAATTTTCATTGGAATAAATGTTTCAAAAATCTTAACCACTGAACAACAGCAGCTAGGCCAACACTCTGGTGAGGGATGTGCATGGGCCTCAAGATGTTTCATTTCCGAAATTGAGTTATCCCAGAACATTTGAATTTACATTCACTATTGACAATGCGTTCATCATCCAATAAATTCCTGTTTGTTGCAAACTACTAGTAGTTAAATCCGATTTTGTAGTGTCATCTGTCTGCATGATCATTACCTAGAATTAATATGGCGCAATTCCAAGCTAAAAGATTGAATTGGCTGCTCCGTTTAAAGCACCGAAATGGTCAACTATGATATTTTAGTGCTTACATCTAGTTTATATGTTTAGAAAATACATAAAAATACAAACATTTTTATTGATTTATCGGGTGATGAAGGCAGCAATCATTGTAGAGAAAAAAAATCATAGCCCGCTAACCACGGTCGCTAACACGGGCCACTAACCCCGGCCGCTAACACGGGTTATGATTGTTCCCCTACAATGCTAGCTGCCTTCATCACCCGATAAACCAACTAAGAAAGCATTTTATTGTTTAAATAAATAATTTTTAAAGCATGAAACTTATTATGAAACAGGAGACTGTGGCAAGATCATCCCAGCCCAGAATTATTTGAACTTGTGAAACACTGAACTTGTGCATTTGAAATAAATGTACAACTTACAAGCATAAGTTTCACAATATTCATGCAACGTTACCTAAGATACCCTCCTGTATGCTAGCCTACACAATACGTGTAATAGTCCATGAGCCCAGACCCCAAAATGCGGGTCATCGGTACCAGTAAAGCTAACTATTTCAAATATGGATTTTTATTACCTTAAATACCCCTAGACTTAGAATATCTATGATAACATTTTATTACACAAAGCTTATGAACATTATGTTGTGTTAACTCGTGACATATAAATAATGATATAATGTCATCTGTATTTCGTTAGAATATGAACATATAGAATATACTAGGTTATCACGTGTTTTTTTTTTAATGAAATCACTTAACCAAACTAGGAAAATCTTCTTGGATATCGTATATGTTGGTTTTACATCCAGAAAATAAAACATCAAAAGTGCAATTGAATTTTATTACTAAGTGTGATGCTGACAACTGGACATTATTTTCGTTATTCACAAACATATCTTGTTTGCATTGGAAGATATTGTTCTTTGATGAACAACTAACATTAACATTGTTCCAGAAGTGAAAAGATCACTGTGATGCAATGACTCAATGAGATAAAACAATACCATCATATCAACACTGAACTTTATTCACAAGTATTCAATATTTTTATCATAGCTATTCATCATCTGCTAAAAATACACCACACCTCTAGTCTATGATTGTGTTTGTATTGAACCTCACCTTTTGTAGTGCTATCAATGCACCAATTTACCAGTGGAGTGAAACAGGCATCTGCGCCCAGCTTGCCACTTGATTGTTATTTGCTTGATTTACGACCCATCGATAATTTTCACTCATATTGAGACATCACCAGTTGTAGGTGAAGTACCACAAATTTATACATATGCTTAGCGCTCAGGGTCGTCAGCAATGGGGGTTCTTTAGCGTGTTAACGCTTGCCGTGACACAGGACTTCCGTTTATAAGGTCATGTCCGAAAGACCCATGATTCGTGCTTCAAAATGCCGAGCATTTGGCGAAGGAGCGATCACTATCTATTTTCGAGTCTTAGTTTTGACGCAAAAAATTATTTTGTTAAACTCCACTCCG
>CAJDSM010155966.1:0-11595 GCA_903981925.1 Ostrea lurida
AGAGAGAAGAGAAGAGAGAGTAGTACAGCCGAGTGTCAATTACCGTAAGAACTAAGTTAATTTTTTCCTGTTATAATGCACACAGCTGAATCATCAAATATCAGATATTGTAGAGCTGAAATTGTAGGTGCCACTTTCTGCTGGTTGGAGAGTAAAAAGATTAAGTGAAGGTATAAGTTTATCCAAATATTTAAAGCGGTGCGCGCTTAACTTCTCTCAGATCGGCAGAATGTTTAATCGGGACGACCTTAAAAGAAGAACTGCTGGGTAAAGGTTGTGAAACATAAGGAAATTAAGTCGTATAGAGGCTAGATTCCTTGGCGAGTATGGTTGGTTTGTTGGCAAGACGGTGTACTGACTGGTACTTGGGTGTCCATTTCGGTTCGGCGGCCGCTTCGGGCTGTCCTCCGAAGCTTCAAAGAAGATTGCTGTCACAGCCTCAGATGTATGTGAGGGAGCATTAATCAACCAAGAGTAGATATCACGAACTATACCCAAGTGTACTGGGCGGATCATAGGAATATGTAGTTTATGCCTAATATTCTTGAAGAAGCTTTTTGGTATACTCTGGGCCATAGTTGGGGTAATACCAGATCGGTAAGACGACGTTTGTTCCCTTTATAGGCATCGGAATTTTGTACGGCCTATAACCAATCACATTAAAGGTATGCAACGTAAAAGGAACCTTCTTTGTGGGCTACGCGATCTTTTTGTCTGAACTTCACACAGGTCCTTCTATCGTGTTGTAGAGTTAGCCTATATTCTTCCAGTTTTTCGTTATTGGTTCAAATAGTAACCTCATGTTTCGTTCCCCCGCTAACAATGTTTTGCCAATAGTCAGATTTTAAGCATATATCTCAAGAAACTCAACTTGATTAGAATATTGCAATTTCAAATATCATGCAATCGTACGATCTAAACATAAAGCTATTATACTGTGTCCAGTATTTTACTGATACGCACCTTATGCTAGTATTAAATTGATTTATTTGTATTAAGATGTATAAATGTTGCTTTGGTTTTTTTGTTTTTTTGATGTTCCAATACATTGATATGTGTATACAAGCGTCTTATGGGTCAAATTACAGATCTTACGAGGGAGAATTTGATGATGGACCACCGGTACCAGTTTAGCACCAGCGCACGGGTTATTTGTTCATGACGTGCATGGCGATGTGACCTGTGTGAAACCTTTGCTCATCGAGATTATCAGTGTATACTTGGTTGACACGTGCCCTTGAGTCAAACCATTGTGCTGCGAGGCCTGCCATGGAAGAGAAATTATCTACATGTCTGCACTCCTTCATAAGCTCACAAATTTGTATATAGCACATCCAAGTACATGTGAATCCAATAAAACCCCTCCTATCATCTGGAATGTTCCTCCCATTCGACAAAAGAACGATAGTGATATGGAGAAGCTAGAGTGAGGCCAATGTCATATCCAAGCTCTGATATGACACTGCCCGTAAGGCATCAAGTAACATATTAAGGCGTCATGAAGATAAATATACATGTAGTAATGGAAAGAAAGAAGACGTATAGAGGATTGCAAAAACGAATAAAATAGAGTTAAGATAACACAATTGTATCCCAGCCTAGTCCAGGGTTAGGCTACATTGTATCTGATGATATCCAACACAGAGATGAGTCAAAGTTTACGAAAAATACCATGAGAGATGCTATATATACAGCGCGATAACAATAACATTGAGAGAGACTGGCACAGAGAAATCGACAAACTTCGTTCCAGAAACTGAAAGCTGAAGAGGGAAGAGAGAAACCACACAGTTACATTCAATTAATTCATGCCTACAGAAACTGGATACAGTGATACAGAACAATCTCTGAACATGCAACTCGATGAAATTAATTCAATGGATGTTGCTTTGGGGCATTGGCTTGAACTGATATGTCCAAAGGTATTTGCTCAGGTACTAATAGGTCTTACACTGTAGATACCAAATGAGCAGAATAAGCTTCTACACCAGAGAAACTTCATGCCTTTTTCATAAAAACTTCAACAGATGTCTCCAGGAAATTCAATGCCATAGAACTATGTAATAAACTGTTTTCGGGACACTTTATCATCAATCTTCTGTCTCGAGACGCGCAAGAACAAAGTCAGGATGGTATAGAAGCATAAATAGATCAACACACTGAATTCTTCTTAGTAACGCTGCCATCCTCCACCTTGTATAAAGCTGTCTATGAGATGAACACACAGACTTGTCACCCAGGACCATATGCCACGCCACCATTGAGTATAACCCACATTACCTTAGCATCCTTGCGGCTGTTCTGCACGATGATAGATGTAAATCTGGACAAGTGGACATAAACGAGCGAAGCAATGAAAACTCTAACAGCAATACATCATCGGTGGAGCACTATCACACGTCAATAGATAACCTAAGTCTTGGAACCTTCCATACATGACATCCGCAGCTGGACAACAAGCGGGGATCTGGTTTATACTGATTACAGTGAAGCACTGGTAGAACATTGTGAGAGATGAAGAGATACGACATGATCAGACTACAGGCGTGGACCCTGAAGGTGTCGTGCAGTACCTCCTCTGGTGATGCTCCTGGTTACATGGAGAGTGTAATAGAGAAGGTGTGACAATCCAAAGATTTTTTCGATGTTACTTTCTGGCTCGCGAGAGAGGAGGAAACAATGAGCCTCATCAAGTCGATAAACTGATCTATAATAGTCATACAAACGTATTCATTCATAAATATCCTGCCGGTTATTATATCCAGTGAAGAATATAAACTCGCAATCATTGTGTGGTGACTAGGGAGGCAAGCTTAATAGCAGTAGTTCGGCGGGTCCAATTCAGGCCGAGAGGCGAAAACTGAGATTGCAGGTACACGGACATACCTCCTGTCCAAAGAACAAATCTTGTTCGGACAGCATCCCAGCAAGGACATCCACGCGATTCCAGACAGTATCAGAGTCGATGATCCTTCACACGTCTGGATAGTCCAAAAATCTGTGTCATCCATCATAGAGACCAAGACGGAAGTCTCCTTTTACACGTATACATAAGACATAGTGGACTGAGTGAACCACCATGGATGTGTATGATCAACAACGAAGCCAACGCAATTGTGTTTATGTTGCTATCAATATAACAAACAAAGCGTGAGACGTCAAATATTCTGGGTGAAATCATAACTATACACGATGATAGAATTATATGGAGATCAACCATATTCCTCATAACAAACTCAATAAATGTACTTTGTCGTACCAATCGCGAGTTATTCATTTCCTCACTAAACCTTTCATCAGCATGTATTGATGTCGATAAAATAACAAATTTAAATTAAGTAAAATTTATCATCATATAGAAATATATTATTAAAAAGTAAAGTTTATATTCATCACTAGTTTAATAAGGAAAGTCAAATTTTATTAAGCATGTGAACGTGTATTTAAGTGAGTGGAGCTTAGATTTATAATAATGAGCTGCCATGACCCTTTGTTATTTTTATACACTAACAGGCTAGATCTCCCAGATAACGTTACGTAGTAAAAATTCCTCAGTAAATTTCCTTTTTGTTAAACAAGAAGTTAACATCTATATGGCCTGTGAAAAGTTATAACCTATCTTCTTGCGTTATGGAATTTTATAATCACATCGGCCTGCATGTGTTAAATTCATTTTAAGACTACTTTTCCAGTGAGACTCCTCCAGACTTTTGAGCCCTTTATTCGCATAATTATTTTTTTTACAAAAATATACCCAAGCGTTTGTCCTGTTGGCTGGTTATATATATTTTTATTTTACAAAATTACTCCTAATCCTTCGTAAACCACATATTGTATTTATACTTTTAGTCATAAAATATACCTTCTATCCTGGCGAACAAAATTTATGATTTTTTTATTTTATCAAAGAGTACACCTCATCTACTTCCTTGTTCGGAAACACTTGTTTATTTTTTATTTACTTTTCTACAAAATTACCCCTATCCTTCGGTAAATTATTTTTTTATTTTACAGCCTTGTCCTCCTGTACACTTATATGAACATGGAATAATGTTGAAGTTTAAATTTTTCAGTTTCACACAAATTATATTACATAAGAAACTGGAGACAACCTTTAATTTTCTGAAGAGGGGAAAATATTCTGGGGTACCTATATCGGGCATTGGTGCTTATTACCACGTATTTCAGGGGAGTTGGAAATCACCTAAGAATAGTAAGATTTCAAATAGCCCAAGCTTTTAGAAATCATGGGTTTGTGTCATCGGAGTCTGTATGTGGTTATTTGGTCTGTATGTGGTATTTTTGGTCTGTATGTGGTATTTGGCTGTATGTGGAGTGCTGAGTCTTATAAGGATATGTAGTGGTATTAACTTTATGGTCTGTAGGGTATTTTTGGGGCTGTATGATGGTTAGTTAATAGGGTATGGTTAGATGGGTATGTTGGGTCGTAGTGTGGTATTATTAGGTAGATGTTATGTGAGTATTTATGGTCTGTATGTTTGGGTTATGATTAGGTTATATTGTAGTGGTATTTATGGGTCAGTATGCATTGGTATTTTTGGTTCCTGTATGTGGCTATGTAATTGGGTCATGTATGTGGCATTTAGGTCTGAGTATTAGTGGTTTATTTTAGGTCTAGTATGTGTATTAATTGTATCTCATATGTGAGATGATTATTAAGGACTTAGGGCAGAGTGCGTTTATTCAGGGTGTATGGTGTGTTGATTGATAGTCACGGCGCTGGGATGTTTGGGGATTTAAGGTATGTATGTGTGTGTATGGTATGGGAGAGGCTTGTGTTATTAGGCGTTATAGTATAGTTAGGTATTTGTTATGGTCTCGAGGATATTTGTATGTTGTGGTATTAAGCGCATTGTATTTGTGGTATTGTGGGTATTGGTTATGTGGTATTTTAAGGTATGTATGCAGTTGACTTATAGAGGAAGAATGCTTCGAATCTTTATAATAACATGACGGTGGAATCATAAAGTCTATGCAACACATATGCACAATGAACTATTTTTTAGAATATATATTAGAAATTAGTTCCATCAAGCCTGGGGTAGGTTACAAGTGGATCGATGAGCTTGTTTTTTTCAGAATCACTTATCTGGACAATGCATCGTGCTAGTATCTGCTAAGTCATCATCATTGTTCGTTTCAAGGAATCTGTGAGGACCAAATGCTTAAGTTGGCGCAATTTCGATGAATATACTCTTACCCTCGAATTTATTGTCTCCCACTAACTATGTTTTTATTAGTTCTCTTTTTATCTTATACACAGATATTGATGACTTTCGTTCAGCAAATTACTTATCATTACCATCACCGAAATTATCAACGTCTCCAAGTGAATGAAAGGCAAAAGTTTGGTTTACCCCACGAGGACAATTGGTCTCCCCAAATATAAAATGATTTCGCACCAATACTTGCTTTACCAAAACTGTTAACGGCAGTTATTTTGATTTGTTATTTTTACATATTTTGTTATATATCTGGAACCTTGACTATATCTTTTCGCCTATCATAATGGCATCCTATGAAACAAGTTTACGTGTATATCATTTGCCTTGCAGAATGATATACGCTTAAACCAAATAGCCCACGTAGTTCCATTAAACGGCAGCACACTTTTTGTGTTGATCGTCGAATATATTCGTAATTTTGGAACATTTTTTTCCTCTACAGAGAAATTTCCCATTTATGTTATTATTTCATCAGTTCGCATTATATTGGTATCTGAGTGACACACACTGATGACGTATTAACCATTCGAGATCAGGAGTAAGCACCTATCATAAAAATAGAGTGCCGACAGAATATTAGGTATTAATAACATATCCTATTCCTTCAAAGATTTTAACTCTAGAAATATTTACTTTTTGTCTTAATTCAATGTCTAGAAATTCATAATAATTTTGTTCGATATTTGATTGTCATATAGCCAAAAACATTCTACTTAATATAGTATATTGTTTTTATTAAAGATATCAATGTCTACCCCTCTCTCACCCCAAATTAGAAGATTGCTCTAAATTATCTACAATCTCCCAATTAACTCATGGATACGTGCACCATTGGTATGAGTGAGAAAAGCTTTGAGCAGAGAACATTGACACTATCAACAGTGATCTTTTGTGCTACTGATTTTGAGATGAATGGAAGAATAATTTCCAAGAATTGAATCAATGAGCATATTGTAGTATTTCCTCTGTTAATAGTACTTCATGGTAAATGTTAGCCAAAGTTTCAAGGTTATCTATAGACCGTATAAAGAAGTGTTCACAAGCTATTTTACACCCTCCACCCTGTTGGATCCACCACACACTTCGAAGGAACAATCAATGATATGGTATATCCTCTCAGATATCTGGTGGCTGAATATTTAATATGTGTTTAAGATATGTTAGTATAGGGAATTCAGGCCTGTCATATCTTAGAATTTGTTTTTACACCATTCATACCTGGTTTAATATACCACCATAATTACTTGGAAGGAAACATCATATTGTAGTCTCCAATTCCTGTCCTGACATATGCACATCTACAAATGCAATTGAAGAACAACTGTCAAGTTTCAAGGTATCATGATTAGAGTTCGCAGTAGTAGATGGAGAGAAGTGTTCACAAGACTATACACCCCCCCCCGCTATAGGATTCCATCACCTACGACTTGAAGGAAAATAATTGGGATCCTCCCTGTCTCATTCCGAACAAAATGCACATCTATACAAATGCAGACAATCGAAGAAGCCTGTACATAGGTTCAGAGAGGCACTATCACTCTGAATAGGCCATAAGGTAGAAGAGAGAGTCTTGAAAAATTTCACTAGGGAAGCTATTTAGCACACTCCAACCCTGTTAGATCCACCATAACTTGAAGGAAAACAAAAATATGGAATCCTTGTCCCTTTCCCCGACACCTCTAGAACTGGCCCAGGAAAAGCGCTGATATCCGGAAAGTTCAATGTCTAACTTGATAACCAGTATTAGGCAGAAGCAGGTTCATCCAAGAGTTCACAAGGCTATATTTACCTCTGGGGTCACACTTCACTGTTTGGGACCATCCACACATTAACTTGTTAATACGGAAAACACTGAATTGGATCCTCCTGTTCCTGACAAGTATGCACATATACCAAAAACTGGCAAGTAATGGACACTGTATTCAAAGTTTCAACGTCTTCACGATAATGTGGTTTAGTGAAGGAGAGAGTCGCTGCTGCTTCAGATGATTTTGTGTAATATATTATACCCTCCAAACCTGTTGGATCCACCATAACTTCGAAGGAAAAATAAAATATGGTATACTACGGGAGGATTGAACACATCTACAAATGGCAGAGAGACACAAGCACTGTAACAAAGTTCACGTCTATTACAAGTATATGCGGTTTAGTGAGGAGTAAGCGCTCGTGGAGATTTTTGTGATCAGCAGATCTTTGCACAGCACAAGAAAGCAAAAAAAACAAATATGCTCTCCCCTGGAAGATGCGGGAGACAATTAATTTTATTTTTAGAGGCAAGTATACTTTACAACATTAAGTTCATCAAAACTTTAACGAGCTGTCGAACTTCGCTTGCACAGATGCCCACCTGATTTCTTGCGTGGCAAGCTGCATGCTAAACCGATAATAGTTATCAGTTGTGCAGTGGCCGATAAATTTCGAAATCAACTGCCTGTACTTAAGAGGCAAGTAAATCATCAGTATTTATTTTCAAAATAAGGCTGGTGTTGGGTAGAGAATAGTGGCAGGGATGGTTCATGTTCTATCTAAAGTATTTTTATACAAGCAAAAATAACAAAAAAATAAGGTACCAGAGGCACCAAGGGATGCTTATTTTCATCAGTTGCAGGTAGACACTTTCGATGCTTCTCCCTATCTGTGTATAAGAGGGGCTAACATGAGACTGTGGGCACATAATTTTCACTATAAACGTATACTCTAGATGCGGGCCGCGAAAAACAAATTGTTTAAATATGTTTAAAGAATTTTCACTAGAGTAAATATCCATTATGCGGATATAACTGAGAGATTGAATCGCTACAAGGTAAAGCCAAACAAGCTTGCAAGGTATAGATAAAAGTGTAATATTAGATGATAATAAAAGTACTACACGAATACTTTTGTTTAAAATGTGTTTACTTCATTCAGAATGTTTTTCAAGTATGTGATTTATGAATCAGTGTTCACTAATCATCCATACAGTGTAGTCCTATGAGGACTACCAGGACTGCTTTCTCTCTTATTAAGTCATGAATGAGGTGGGTAGAATCGAGTTTATGAAAACTAAAAATCCTTTTGCTATAAAGTTTTATGAAAATGTTCTTTTGCAAACTTAATGAGTTATAAATGTATTACATTGAATATCAATCAGTACAGTGAGCCGTGAAGTTTAAGAGAGCACTGTGCAGGCTACCTTTATTCTCTGATACAGGGTTAGATTAAAACTATTAGTAACAAAACTAAACAACTTTTGTTTTATTATGTCTTCAAACAATAATGTTTTTGAGTTAAAGAATTATGAAAGTGACCTTCAAATCATCCGTACAGGTTGAGCAACGCGGCCTGCCAGCGACCTTGAGGACGGAGTTCCGCCAAAATCAATAGGGTTTTCACTTACTTGATGAGTAACAATATTCCAAAGTTTCAATTGAATCAGATGAAACTTCTCGAGTTATATGTCCGGTAAAGCCTCATTATCCCAGGAGTCCGGAAACTTTATATTTATCCAATAGTTACATGTATTTTTATGAGCTCGAAAGAATATTATGACCCTGGAATAGTTTTTGTTCCGTAAAAATCCCATAGGGTGTCTCACGATCATCTCTGATATTTAGGGGTATATCATCTAAGTTTCAAATCGAGAATCAGAATAAATGCTTTTTTGAGCAAGTTATGTGCCAGGAAAATTCATGTTTTTACGATTTTTTGTGGCTCATGATAGCGACCTTGACGCTTGGGATACAGAAAAGGATTTTCCGTAAAGTCGATAGAAGCTTCTCTAAACTTGATATCGCTCAACAATATCTGCCGAAAATTATCAATATTGAGAAATCAGATGTTATAACTTTCTTGAGCCTCATTTCACGCAAACCTAAAGTGTTTACGAACAGAAACGCCCATCGCATTCTCTGTTCTGTTTCATCCGCATGGTACCACAAAACCACATAGCCTATCATCGAAGACATAATCATTAAGTTGAGCAAACTCACTCCTAAATAACACAAGACTGTGTTTGTGATACATGATTGTACCTGGAGCTGACATGAGAGAAGGGAGATGTCATCAGAGATTATTGCAATGTGAAATATTGAAATAAGGTCAGCCTTTTACTATTCACAAAAGATATGGCAATAGTTAAAAGTTTTCGGACACCACGAAAGGGAAAAGACCTACCTAAATTCTATTGCTATTTGACACACTAAATATAAACAAGATACCCAATTTTACACTTTCTAAACAAAAGTAGATGAAGGTTTATATGACACTTTAAGAAACTTCACGCAACGACAACATTTATATTAAAAGACAAGAGAATTTCTTAAAGACATGGAATTAGCTGTAATTTTATCTCAGTATTTCCGGTCACTGTGACGACAAATCGTATATTTATCCACAGGTGTTTGGGTACCATCACAAAGCGCGAAGACATAGAATTGCAATATAACAAATGAAAACGTTCTTTTCAGTGGAACATTCGGAAAGTTAAATTAATATTTGCAGAATAGCTCTGAACCTGGCATTATTTCCTATGTACGGCAACGCCCGCTAAAGACGCGTTATGGTGAATAGTTCAAATGAATGTACATATTCTAGCTGTTTAATAATACATAGCTATAAGGTTAGTGATCTATGGTGGTGTGTACGGATGCATATGCAAATTGTGCTGGTAACGTTTTCCAAAAATCCTGTTACCATTTGGCAAAGTTATAGGCCCACCGACTGCCCCCAATCAGAGTCAAACAGGCTTAAAGATCTGTGGTGCTAAATGGACAGGATTTACTTCTCCAAGGGGTAGAAAGAAGGATAAGCTTGGTTTCTGGCGGAAATTTCCCCGCGGAAGTGAAACATGGTTTCTGTTCTTGTTCTATGAATGTAAAAATATACGGAATATTATGGAGAAACTTCAAAATTTTTAGCAAAAATCATTATATTCAGTAATATGCAAATGAGCTAATTCTACATATAAGGAGTATCAAATATAAAAGTACAGTATTTCGATATGCTTTCAATTTGGTACAGCTCATCTGATATGTTTAAAGTTGAATGATCTGAACCAAGATATGGCATCATAAGATGCTTTGAAGGATGTGATAAGCTGGAATGTTGCCATGGTTAACGTTTTTCAAATTCCCGTTACGATTTTTGGGCTGGGGCCCGAACGTGCCACGAGTAACATGGCGCACACATGGTAAAATGTTTCAAATATATCAGTACTTCAGGCAAAGTTGTCCTGCAAAATCCCCACCGAGGGGGGGGGGGGGGGAGGGGGACAAAACGTGTTTCTGGCTCGGGGACACTAGGACACCTGAATCCTCCCTACTTGGTGTGTCCCAGGTGGTCCGTCCCCGGTCCGTGTTGCCCAACTCTTTGTTTTGTATTATATTTAACGTATGATATTAATCACTGTTTGTCACCTTTACCTTAACGTAGAAAGATAGGAAAACACCGCATTACACTGTCCAGAATTTTCTCGAGAGCCCGGTCTTCTGTTATTCGTCAGTCAAATGTATCATTTGAAGCCTTAAAAATTGTGCGCTCGTGGAAAAAAAAAGGGGGGGGGTCTTGGACACGCGGGCGGACATTATTTTTTGATAATATTATTTGGATTTATCACAAATAGAAGCGGCGAATCCGTAGGACTAGATTACAAATTGGCATGACCTTATTTGAAATTTCTGTTTTGTTCAGTCGCACTGAATAACTGAAAAATTTTATCTCCTTCCTTCAGTAAAAGATGTTGACTCTGATTTGATACTTAACCGGGCAGGCGGGATCGCTTTATGGTCTTCTTGGACCGGAAACATCACATCCTATTACGCAATGACATCATGTAATCAACGTGACGGATCACTGATTTCATTAGACACGAATCAGAAAATAGAGTTCGTGACGAAGTATATACGTAATTCTTGTAAGTAAAAATGTATTTATTTTGGTGTCTTATACACAAAAATTATAAAAATCGCTCATATGAACTTTTCTGATCAAACTTTGACTGGTGACGGTTATCTCGTCGTTAACTTTCCACATTTCATCTTCTCGAGAGCCTCTAAGGCCTAATTTGATCAAACTTGGTTCAAAGCATACTAGGGGATTCAGGTTTATACAAATAAAGGGCTATCCACCCTCCAAAGAGGAAAAGGCAAACATAGGGTGGAGTGAATTAAAAATCTTCTCAGAACCAATTGAAATTTAGGTGAAACTTCCTGACATAGTGTAGATTCAAATCATGACTACATTAGGAGATCGAAATCTTACCTGGGGATATATAGAGAAATATGTTTAAAATAGTCCTTTAAATAACAACAGGGTCATATCATGAATTACTCATACTGATGCCACAGTCACAAATGGGCTACGAGTCCCG